>WNGS01163519.1:14254134-14293781 GCA_020271785.1 Procambarus virginalis
AAAACTGAAAGCTAATGACCAACCAAAGCGGTTTTATTACCATATAAGGAGGAAAACAACGATAAGAGACCATGCGATCAGATTGAAGAGACAAGAGACATTGAAGGGACATGCTCACAGAAAACGACAAGAAGACTTGTGAGAAACTCGACAAAGATTTCAGGGTTCTTAAAAAAAAATGACCCAACTTGGAGATCAGATTTGCGAGATAAAATGTCGGAGGATAACACTGACACATTAGATTTAGATTTTTATTCAGGTAAGGGTACATACATTGAGTTACATACATAATGTTAGATTTAAACATAGAGCTAGTACATACAATACTTAAAGCCACTAGTATACATAGCGTTTCGGGCATTAATCAGTGTATAGGTACTTTGTCACCCGCTGACTACATTTTTCAACGAAACATTGAGACTGGAAACCTCGAAAACTGTGGAAAATGAAAACACAGTCCCAATAATCAAAAAAGGAATTCAGACAGAAGGCAGTAAACTACAGACAAGTATTCACTGGCGGAATACTCACCAACAAGTATTCCGAGCAAAATAAATCAGGTTGAGAATAATTAAACATCTGGAGAGGATAAACTTTGAAACAAAAGAGTAGCATGTATTTAGAAGGGAAAAGTCGACAAAATGTAAGGAAGTGTACATACCCTGCACGAATGGTCAACAAGTGGAATGCGCTGAAAATAGTGAAGCCATCTTCATCCACAACTTTAAGGCCAGATTCGACAAAGAATTCGAGTGTCAGAATAGTTAAATTATCACGCAACAGGTTACAACAAGGCCAGTAGGCGGGGCATGAAGAGCTAGACCTCACTTCTCCTTAGTCACTGATAGGTAAGTACTGATAAGTACCGCCAACGATACATTCACAACAGTTGTAACATAGCCAGGAACCACCTGTTCTACAAGCATCACAACAAACAAGGAACCACCTGTTCTACAAGCATCACAACAAACAAGGAACCACCTGTTCTACAAGCATCACAACAAACAAGGAACCACTTGTTCTACAAGCATCACAACAAACAAGGAACCACCTGTTCTACAAGCATCACAACAAACAAGGAACCACGTGTTCTACAAGCATCACAACACACCAGGACATGTTCTACAAGCATCACAACATACCAGGAACACATGTTCTACAAGCGTTACAAGACATAGCAGATATCCTGCCAGGATATCCTGGGCGGGTCTCAGGGATCACAGCACGACCCTCCATTATTTACATAAGTCACCCCCCTCCTCCTTATAAATCACCTTAAAAGCCTAAATATGGAGAAAACCAATTATTTTATTCACTTATTATTAAAATATATTATGAAAACTGATTGTAAAGAAGGTATATATTAACCTAATATGTAGGTGAATTTATTATATATGTTTAACGTGTAATCAAGACTACCTTGTTGTTGTTAAAGATTCGCTACCTGGAACAAAATTCCAAGTAGCACGGGCTATGGTGAGCCCGTAAGGGTTCAAGACTACCGGTGTTCATATATTATATATTATATATTATATATATATATATCTATATATATATATATATATATATATATATATATATAGATTATATATAATATATATATATATATATATATATATATATAATATATATATTATGTATATATATATATATATATATATATATATATATGTATACTACTGAAGACGTCACGTTGTTGACGAGACGTTGTAATAAAATGGTAAGATTACATGATCAAATAATCTTCTAAAATCTCGACTAGGTGGAAGAAGCACCAAGTAAAAGGAAAATATTCATAATAAAATTAGCAGCTGTATCATTGCTGTTGTTATATTTTCTCATAATTAATTACCTGGAATATGTGTGCATATTTGATGTACTGTAGCCCTTCACGTAATTATGACCTAATATACTACCTCTGACAGTTTCAAAATATATTAATTTCTGTTAGTTAAGCGAACTATCAATAGTTGCACTCAGCGGAGGGTATATAAGAGAGGCGTGCCCTCGCCTGACCATTGTTACCCTCACCTGCACATTGTTAAGGGAAGCCGCTGCCCACAAGGTGATACTGAAGAAAGGTGAGTCTTGGGACTTTGCAGAGGATTTTGTAGTTGGTATGCTATCGATGTACCAGCGTGTACGATACATGGACTGTGCGCTGTAAACACGCTGGTACCCTACTCTCAGAGTGCTTGCTTTACACCTGGTAATAGTTTGTACTCTAGTTCGTTATTTCCTAACGCCCTGTGTAAGCAAAGGACGCTCACCACCTGTAGATTCATGGTGTGGTCTCCACTCCGTGAGGTCTCCTTCAGCTCCAACAACACTGTGTGTNACAGGGTTAGAGATGTGTTAAACATATAGTTCAGGGGTTTATTGAACAATCTTAGTGAGAGGGCGGCGGTTATTTCCACTTGCGTCCCCTCGTTCCTGTCCCCCACGCCAGTGTGTTCTTTCCTAATATGCAATTTGCATGGTTTATCACGATATATCTGATCCTTCTCGCTTCTAATGACACGAGGTTACCTTCATGTTGTCTTTCCTCGTTACTCGCGTCCAACAGCCTTGGGATTAGTGCAGACGTGGGCTGAGGTTACTCAAGTCTCTTGCCCGAGTTAAGGCAAGAGACTGCCTTACCTTGACTGCCTTGCAAGAGGTTACTCACCTCTTGCCTCGAGGTGATTTTCGCATCTGTCTGTAAGGGTCCCCTAAGATGGAAACTTGTTGATGTTAGATTATTTACATGAAACAGGACTAAGATGGGTGCCAGTAGTTAGCCCCTCTGGAATCTTACTAGTAATGGTTGGCCACTCAAATGACACTTTCCTCATAGTTTACCCTCTAATTTCTATTTCATAGGCTCCTGCAAATTCATGCGAGAACGTTCCCTGTCCTTCCTATCTGTTTCTCCAGCTGGTGAACTAGTCTTGCATTATACACTGTGGCACAGGCCTTCAGTCATGTCAATGCTCACTCGTACTATGCATATCTCACCTACGTTAACCGAGCCAGGGACTCTACAACTTGCAACTACCTCATACCCATAATTGCTCAACATAAGTCATCAACCAAACTCATAAAGAACTCCGGAACAGACATAATCCAGTATACCCGTTCACATCCTTAAATATATTAAATTTAAAAGACCTACACATTGTCTTGGGTTGCATAGCTTAACAATTCAAAACTGCAATAGCAGTCCTGACTTGAGACACTTTAAAAAGAGGGCTGCATCAGACATAAAAACAATGCACAGGAAATAAATATATTTGTTTTGTTCTCAGATGCCAGCTCCGCCAAGCTGAAAGCCACGTACAAATAAAGATCTCAATATTGTGCAACAGCTTCTCACTTGCAATGCAATTTCGTAATTCCTTTAACCAACATAAAAAAGAAACAAAGAAAACATAATTATGAGGAGAAAACGCACTCTGAAAGGATACGAGGACAAGGAGCTGGCAGATGAGGACAAGAAGCTGGACGATAAGAACAAGGACAAATTAAATAAAATTCAAATTAAAAAAACACAATAATAGATGTACACAAATTTATGAATATAATTGACATCAAATTCAGTACATTATTTACAGAAGAGAATGTGAATAAGCTACATGAAGACTCAGAAGCAACATTGGTCAGTGGTTAGTTCCAGTGGTTAGTTGGAGTGAAGCAGTGACTGAGCCAAGCTGTCTGTCGTGTTCTGGAGCCAGATTCACGAAGCAGTTACGCAAACACTCAAGAACCTGTACATGTTTTCTCAATCTTTGGCGGCTTTGTTTCCAATTATTAAACAGTTAATGAGCTCCGAAGCACCAGGAGGCTGTTTATAACAATAACAACAGTGGAATGGGAAGTTTTCAGGCTTGTAAACTGTTTAATAAATGTAACCAAAGGCCTCAAAGATTGAGGAAAGATGTACACGTTCGTAAGTACTTGCGTAAGTGCTTTCGTGAATCTGGTCCCTGGTCTGCCACCTCTGGCGCTTCTCTCGCCTTCTCCCTAGTTAAACACTCCCTCAAAATCAATTTAAAGACATATAAAAATTAGCATTAATTAAAACTGAAGCAGATCCGGCTTACTCTAGCAAGTTGATACTCAAAGGTGCCACCAGCGCTGCGCCTCGCTGCCCGTTAACCACAGTGTCTCCGTTAACTTAACAGCCGCATAAAATTGTCCTATTTGGTGAGAGTCGTATCTTAATGAGCCAATGGCAACGGTCCCGAGGCTCCGAATTACCGCACCCGGGGGGCTCAATTATCGCGGTTACATAGCCAAGTTACCCCGATGAGAAGCCTGGATGCTCATACTTGGAGAAGGTGTCGTATACCAACCAATGTTATCGCGCTCGGGAGGTTTAGGTTATCGTATTCTAGCGATTATTATTATCGGATTTTAAACAATATTTACCTGAATTTAGCTGCGGGCCAGGGATCTAATTGTCTCAACCGGGACAGGAAGCCGACAGGTCTTCAAAAATCCCCCCCCCCTTGTTACTGTGGATTTCAGGCTAACGTCCCCTGAAAGTGTAACAAACATTCTGAGAATGTTCGTACGCATCTGAAAGTAATAGGTCTAGGCAGATAGATAACCATACTTGTCATCCAACCATCTCATTCATCCTAACATATCCCACCCAACCAATCACCGTACCAGAGCAGTCATCCAATCATTCATCCCTCCCCAGTCATCCAATCATTCATCCCTCCCCAGTCATCCAATCATTCATCCCTCCCCAGTCATCCAATCATAAAACTCTTGCCCGAAACGCTATGCGTACTAGTGGCTTTAGGTATTGTATGTACTACCTCTATCTCTAAATCTAACAGAATGTTTGTACTGTAACGCTGCAACTATGTATGTTCCTAAATAAAATTATTATTATTATCATTATTATTATATCCTTTTAATATGACCTGGCACTCGGAAGAAGCGCTTCGGAAGCTCCTCCGCAAGTGATCATTTTAAGCACGTAAAAATAACTGTATCGCTGCCATTAGCACGCTCTACTTTTACTTAATTACCTGTGAAAAGGAATTAAACCAAGGTTTAAGTTGACTTGCTCAAAGACACAGAAACGTTCTCACCATTGTTGAGGCGTGACGTCCTCAACCACCAGACACAACCTAACCCCGTCCTCGCAAAACTCACATGTCCCGTTTTCTATTCGTGGGTCCTTGGTTAGGTTAGGTTCGGGCAATTTAGTGCATCAGTTTAGTAATGTTGGAATGCTAAGTGAGTTGAAAAGTGAAATGAGTGAAAGTGAGTTTCGTAACTCACTTTTTGACCTTAGGGGGATTTATACCTCAAAATGTGATGTCCTATTCAAGAGGACTGGTCGCAGTAGGGCCTTGGGAGGACCTCGATAAGCCTGAAGTTTTGTCTCCCAGACAATGGAAAATCATAAGATATGCTTGGAGATTGGAGCCCAAGCGCCGTCAGGATGAGAATATTAGGGTCTCCCCTGTTATATATTTTCGCTGGAATAAAAGAAAATGACTGAGAGATTTTCAGGGTTAACTTCGTATAATTTTTTTTTGTTTTGTTTATTTGAGATATATACAAGAGTTGTTACATTATTGTACAGCCACTAGTACGCGTAGCGTTTCGGGCAGGTCCCTGGAATACGATCCCCGCCGCGAAGAATCGTTGTTACAACCAAGTGCCCATTTTACTGTTGAGTTAAACAGAGGCTACAGTTAAGGATTTGCGCCCAGTAAATCCTCCCCGGCCAGGATACGAACCGATGACAAAGCGCTCGCGGAACGCCAGGCGAGTGTCTTACCACTACACCACGGAGACTAAGACGGATATATACGAAATATATTATATATATACATATATATTAATATATTTATATATAGTATACGTAGCAAAATATTTATTTTTCCTCTTATTATTTTTTTAACCATATATACAAGAGTTCTTATATTCTTGTACAGCCACTAGCAAGCATAGCGTTTCCTGCAGGTCCTTAATCCTAATTATTCTCCGGAATACGACCCGCAAAATCGTTTAACACCCAGGTACCCATTCACTGCTGGGTGAACAGCGACTACAATTAAGGATTGACGCCCAGTCAATCCTCCCCGGCCTGGATACTTACCCAGGTCAAAACGCTTGCGAAGCGCCGTGCGAGTGATTTACCACTGCGCCACGGGGACTACTCAAAACTACGAAATTATTAGGAACTGCAAACCTATTAGGCATATCGACTTACCCTAAACCAGCGACTGGGCATTTCCAGAATGCATCCCTCAACAGTTGCTTAACTCCCAAGTACTTATTTACTGCTTGGTGAACAGATGCACAAGGAGAAATGAAATATTACGAAAAAGCTCTTGCCCTGCCGCAGGAAATTAAACTGCAAGTACTTCCGACCGAGCTTGAGGGAAGTACAAAGGTCAGACCTTCTTAACAGGAAGTGATGTCCAGAGGTGCCAAGTCTTGTATAGTGGGACCCCTTAACGTCTTCCCTTCACCGTCACTTAAGATATAACTCTCCCCGTGAACCACATCACTGGCAAAGTTACACACAAAAATTCCCAGAGAACAAAACGGTCAATATTTACCCTGCCGAGGCCACGACCGAGAAATTAAATATTACAAACATGGCATCATCAAATTCACAGGTGACGCACCCAGAGTATAAATGTCCCACACGCCACAGGTACTCTCAGCACTCTCGCCTCAACCCTCGTGGAGAACATGGTAAGATTTTCCTCACAGAATTATCATGATTTCATAGTATTGAGAATACCAGCGACGCGAGGCTCCAGAGGCCGCTAATACTGAAAGTTAGTTAATTGGTGGTGCGCTGAGATACGGGAGAGAGGTCAGTGCCGTGAACAAACACCACAGCGAGAGTCACAGCTCCAGCAACACCACAGCTCCAGCAACGCCACAGCAAGAGTCACAGAATCAGGCGTCGTGTTACTGGCCACCGACATAAAACACACCTACAGCGACTTCATAACGTCGCAACACAACTGGCAGGATACTAGACGCTAACACTGGCAATACATAATCGTAACACTGGCGCTATATAACACAACTGGCACTATCTCAAACTCGCTACCATTATACATCATCGTCAGTGGCACTAAAATCACAACTGTCATTAACGCTTCTACACTTGATGCTATTACCAGTGGCACCAACACCGCCACCACTACTGACAACACCTCCACCACTGACACCACTGCAGAAGGGTACCGGCAGGTCCTTAGAGGTCAGTGAAAGGTTTTCCAGTCTGGGCCAGCTAGGGATGTCATCTGCCCACCGGCCCGCGCCCTCGTCCTTGTCCTTCTCCCTCTCCACGCCAGCACCCCACCACCCACTAACACCACCACTAACACCACCACTAACACTACCACTAGCACCACCACTAGCACCACCACTAACACTACCACTAGCACCCCCTACTAGCACCACCACTAACACCATTAGCACCACCAGCATATGAGACGCTGATATACATAAAGGCAACATTTACAGACCTAAATCAAGACGCCTTCAAGGCAATCTATACAACATATTTAGACCACTACTAAAATATACAGCACCAGCCTGGAATACACACACACCTTGTGAAGGACAAAACAAAAATGTAAAAAAATACAGAGGTTTACAAGAAGAGTAGTGCCAGAGCTAAGAGGGTTGAGCAATCGAGACATCAGGCTACTTGAAGGTACTTATGTTCTTTCTTAACTGCGGAATCCCTGGCGATACTCTATTGTCTCACTATCTCTTCAGATGTGTCGTGCCGTGTTGGTCGCTGTGGTGGTGTTGTCGTTGGTGACAGCCATGCCTCAGTTCCCTCAGCCTGGTAAGTCCTTACCCTCTGCTTGGACGTGTTAAAACGTTATGTATCAAATAGCCTTTGTCATCAGTAACTAAATAATAGTCAAAAGCAAGCGTTAAACCCCCATAACTTATAAACTTAATCGAAGGATTTAACAGTTATATTTTCAGTTCTCACGTCAGTCTCTACAGTTCATAAACACGTGGGTTCTCCTGGATGATATATGATAGGTATACACAATCATATATAAGATTTGATGAGAATTACGCATGATGAAGAACTGTTCACATCAATAGTATCCAAATATGAGCCAAGAGCGTTGTTGAGCACAATGTTTGTCATACTCAGGCAGGAGGGTGGAGGCCCAAGTAATTATACTCACACTGCTCTGCCACATGACGAAAACCTTTCGCGAAGTCGCTATTGTTTTCGTTTAAGGAGCCATCAGTGTACACATAACGGGAGAGAGAATTATGTTAAGTGTCCTATGCTCTCTGAACGGCTCCCCCTCTCTCTTTCAGGCTTCGGAGGCGGATTCCCGCTCGGGGGCGGGCGGCCCTGTCGCTTCTTCAGCCAGAACCCTCTCACAGGCCGCTATGACTTGTGCACCGAGACTCCTGACCAGACCTTCCCGGGCTTGTTCCAGCCCCAGTTTTCCCAACACAACTTCATCGGGTTCTAGCGCGTAACTGGAATTTCTAATTTATTTTGTCTAGTTGAAGGCTTTCGTGGTGTGTGTGTGTGTGTGTGTGTGTGTGTGTGTGTGTGTGTGTGTGTGTGTGTGTGTGTGTGTGTGTGTGTGTGTGTGTGTGTGTGTGTGTGCTAACATGCTCACCACTCCTGGAACTCTAATAACCTACCAAGACATTACCAGAGAAAGACTAAAAGAATAATTGTACCTTAATACCTTAACAAGAACTGTCAATAAACATTGATACAGTGTTCCTGGTGGTGCAATTATCTCTACCACCTTCGTAAATAAAGCCAACAAAAGCATTAGACGTGTTTTCCTGCACTGAGCAAAACAAAATACCTTCCAAGGAAAATTCAAGACAAGATACGTCCCTAGCGCCCCCCTCCCCTCTCGTCCTGGAGAGAGTGGGTCACGCTTAACAGGAGCGTGACAACAGCACAAGGACTGCCTCTGTTTACATGTAAGAATGTGGCCAATGTTCCAGTGTTTAACAGGAGTAGATTCGCTGTAATTGACCAACAACAGCAGTGTGATAGTATTAGGTGAGAACAGAGGAGGCTGGAGTCTAGAGACTGTCAGTGCTATGGAGGAGGAAATCGAGAACCTTTTGACAGTGATATACAGTATAGTGTTCAGCTCCCAGTGATGTATGGTGAACCACTGTTACTTTTCTTCTATTGCAAAAATCATATACAACGGTGTATTCCATACCTTAACGTATACACATTGAAAGTTTACTTTTGTTCTGTACAATATTAAGGAACAAAGTATACCTGGTGGATAATTAAGAAGCTATTGTGCTGGCCCTTCCCGCGGTTGACTGACCTTGATCTCAATACTAAACCAATGTCATAGACATAACACGTCATAGTACATCCTCTCTAGAACCTGAAGCCTCTAGGACGAGGCATCCAGGAGGGCTTCAACTCCAGGACGGGCTCACCATAGCCCGTGCTACTTGGAGCTCTTTGTTCCAAGTAGCGAATCTTTAACAACAACAACATTCAACTCCAAACTGTGGATCTGTAAGCGTGGTGTATTTTGTTTTTTATCCTGTTAACGTGAAACAAAAATAAATGATGAATTGTTCCTATAAAATTTTATATTTTATAAAATATAAAATAATAGAATAAATCCCCTTTCCCCGAGAGTAGTCTCGAGTATATATATATCTTCATCTTGAGATCTTGAGGTTATCTTGAGATGATTTCGGGGCTTTAGTGTCCCCGCGGCCCGGTCCTCGACCAGGCCTCCACCCCCAGGAAGCAGCCCGTGACAGCTGACTAATACCCAGGTACCTATTTTACTGCTAGGTAACAGGGGCATAGGGTGAAAGAAACTCTGCCCATTGTTTCTCGCTGGCGCCCGGGATCGACCCCGGGACCACAGGATCACAAGTCCAGCGTGCTGTCCGCTCGGCCGACCGGCTCCCTTCCCTCATGTTGATAATTTTGCCCTAACCCCGATCTATGATTGTATAACATATTAAATGAATGCCATACGGCTTGATAGGCTCTTCCGATCACTGTACCCTAACTGTATCTCGTTATCCTAGACTCAGACCGAGGGTGCTTCCTGTAACTGGCTCATTGATCAGTACCGAAAACTTCTTAGAATCAAGAGAAACAAATAATTTTGGAACTGTAATATCGGTAATGAATGTAGAAAGGGAGTATACATAATTTTATACGTAAATAAACTATTTTTGTAGCGAAATAACACTTAAACTTCAATAAAAATAAGGACGGGATTTTAATCATCATATCCCCCTTATCAAGGCATTCATTCTTACCCACTACTACCCAGGGCAACCCAAATAACCTCCCCCTTCCCCATCAAGACATCTATTCCTACCCCACTGCTCAGGGTAACCCCATATACACCATCCAGGAATTCTTTCCCATCCCAATACCCATGGCAACTCCTCCGCCAGCTGGTCCCTACTCCCCCCCCCCCACCCTAGTCCGTGTGTTCATGGTCAAATCCGCCCACCTCAGCTTGTTTATGCTAGAAATTCTTGGATATACAGTATATTGAAGGCTACTTGCCTCGCTCCTGTGCCAGGTAAGTTACGGGCTCACCATTGCCCGTGCTACTTGGAACTTGTTCAGAGTAGCTGAATCTATAACAACAACAGTATATTGAAGGTACTTGCTTGCTGACCTCTACCACGAATAGAAACTTGTTGTTAGGCTAGGCTTGGTCAGGTAGCACGTCACTGATGTTTTTTTTTTAGAATGAAAAAGTTATTGTCAATAACTATCTGACGTATAGATTTGAAGATCGAGGGTTTTATTTATTTATAAACAAGAAGGTACATTTGGTTGTGAGAGAACATAACATTGATGCTTTTACATTTTTGCCAATCTACTAAGCATAGTGCTTCGGGCAGATGTATTAATATTTCTCACATTTACATGATCACCATATTATAAAAATCTGGCAAAATACTTTGCTATGTTTGATAGCATAAACGCCTTGAAATCAAACCGAGCATTTGGGAACGTGATGCTAACAATGGCACATAAATATCTCCCAACCTAAAAAAAAAAAGTGACAAAAAAAGAAAAATCAGATATTCACACCCTCCAAATCCAATTTTCAAGCATCAATGACTCGACTCCGGAACATTTTTGTTAAGATTTACTAAGTTTAGGTCATTTGAAAAAACTGCAACATTCATAAAGTATGCAGACAGCCTAATTGCAAATTGACCTTAAATTCCCGATTGCGAGTCGAGAGCGAACCCGACTGTACTGCCGGGATTACTTTGTCTATAAACAGACCTTATTATCTCACACCTTTTAACGTTGCAATTACTGGACACTACAATATGGAAATAATGGGGTTAATTTAAATAACTTTGGCCTTGAAATATAACGAGTCTATTATTAAACCAGAGTTTCAGAGGCTATCATACGGGGGGATCGTCCACCCGGCTTGTACACACAATCCTCCACAACAGTAATCATAGCATGCTCCAAAATGACCAACATCTCTCGCACTCTAGGTTTATTATATATCTGAAATATAACAATGTCAACCAAAACACATGGGAACGTACCTCAAAATTGGCGGATTTCTTCCCGAGGAGCTCAAAAACCCTACCTGTAATGGCATCAGAGTGAATGATTAATTTTAGTGTAATGCCTTTTCAGTTAGTACATGTAATATCTCATACACTACAAATAAATATGACATTTTAATCACTACATATATTAGCAGCTCAGGTGAAGGTGACACTTGAGGACTGAGCGGGTGCTTACCTTGTGTGATGGATGAGGTCGCTGGAGTGCCTCGTCTAGTATGGTCAGCCTGGAGCGAGTGGGCAGCCCAACGATGCCTACGACTGTAACCACGTACACAAGCATTAACAGTTCCTCCTCGAACCAGATTTATCAGGCAATTAAAAACCAACGTAAGAAAGCTGGCCAGTCATTTAAGATATAACATGTCTTTAGATTAACTTAATTCGTGGCAAACCAACTATTTAAATCTCGTCGATAAATAAACATTAATATCAACCTAATCCTAACTTAAATTTGTTTTTTACATTATATATTAAATTTCACAATTAACAATAACATGTCGAGCAGTGTCGTTCCACCAGGGAGCGACTTGTTGAAGTGTCAACAAAGCTAGCCAGCCACAACTCGGAAATACTCTCTAGGGTTCTGTCTTTTATCCTGATGGGAACCTAGTCAATAAGAACTAATGAGCGAAAACCCCAACAGCTTAGCGGCAATAATAAAATGTAAATGGGAATCATAACAATAACTTCGTAGCTTGTCAACAAACGCCAGACGCGTACGCTGGGATAACACTTTAAGCTATCTTTTTTTGCCAACCCTATGGCGATGGTGACACCTGTTCGACACCATTATACATACGAATGCTTATGTTATTTACTCACCAGAATTCTTGAAATTTCGTAAATTCCGTCAGCGAGCACGAGCTTTACGGTCACAAGTAAGAAAAACATAGCCGATAAAGTGGGCAACACATGCGCGAGGAAACATGCGCAGTAGTTAAGTGCTCGAAAATAGTAATGTAATTACTTTTAATAAGCTTTCACAAAGGTTAGGACTCTTTGGAGAATTGACGTATTTACAAATAATTTAGCCAAGTGTACTGACATGCATAATTTTTATATATGTTTACTGTATTTATATATATGCAGGACTATCACATTTGAAAGGTGTACATTTCACTTTTGAAAAGAGTCTTACTATATATATATACAAGAAGGTACATGGGTTGTGAAAGCACATAGATTGGTGATTAAGTAGTAGATTCTTGCTTAGCCAATAACACGTAAAGCGTTTCGTGCAATATAATGTGATTTTTTATTTGGTGTTCATTCCTAAAATCATTTATTAAGTGTTCGAGCAGGACTTAACTATAACATGCTTGTCTAAAGAAAGACAGATATAGTAAAAGTATTAGCGAAGAATCAGAGTGTTTCCAATATATGGATTTCATTTCCATATTTCCTGAAACGCTACGCTTACTAGTGGCTGTACAAGAATGTAACAACTCTTGTATATATAAATAAAAAAAATATTGCCATCGGAAGAACGATAGGACTGATGAAATAGCCAAAACCTACTTGATTATCACTTTGGATTGCCAAAGAGGAGCATATGGGAGGTACATACAAAGAATTAAACAAAATGTAATCCAAATGAGACAAAGTGAAATCTGCTCTAGCTCTTCCATTTATCATAACTATCCTGGAAGAGACACGTGATCTATGTGTCATCCAATAAAGTCAGCAGTTGGCTTTTATATATTACTACGGATAGGCTCCGGCTCGGCTATGAGTACCTCTGGCAGCTTACCCCATCTCCTGATTTTGATCTGACCGAATACAAGCTTTGTGTGGGAAACTAGTCACAAATCTTACGTCGCTATAATCGTGAACAAATTAGAGCTTATAACGACAACCTTACCTTGAGGTTACCTTGAGGTGCTTCCGGGGCTTAGCGTCCCCGCGGCCCGGTCGTCGACCAGGCCTCCTGGTATTACAACTATCACAGTTACGTCGTAGAAATGCTCATGTGTGTTATTCTTAATGACAAAATACCCCAAATTCTAGCCAAGAATTCCAAGATGGTTTATTGCAGATAGTGTCCAAGCTGTCTATATATAAGCTTCACTACCAGCAGTATGTCACTGTACTTGATTATCTCGTGACCTCGTACGGTTACATTAGGTTGTCTACCATAACCTTAATTACAATACGGTAATTAGATCACTACCCTTGTAACCTTAACACTAACTTGAGGCAAGCTAAAACTCAAACTAGTTCAAGAATAGTAAAGATTTGATGTCACAGATATTAATGAATTTGTTAACACAACACAAGTTATATTAAAACACATACAGTTTGGCATTATACTTTTTAAGAATTTAAAAGTTACGATTATTTATATGACTTGAACATTGCATTTCAAGCCCTTGAAAAAGCTATTTCCATTTAGGCCTACAGTAAGAATTCACTCCATAGCCTATGCTCCTAAATTATTTTTAGAGCAAGGTTTTCTTTAACTGTTAGCTGTTAGAGAAAACGAAATGTTTCGAGTAGGCCGTAGGGTAACTCTTTCATCACAAAAATTTTTAGTAAGGGGGAAAAAATAGTAATATACTATTTGTAAAAATGCAGAGAATAAGAGTACCGTGATTACTTAGTAGGCACAGTTATCCTGAATGCTATAAGAGTAGAAACAAGTTGTTAATTCTTTATTTTTGTACGCTATTACAGCTCTTAATTAGACCCGACTAGATGATCACTGGAGTCTGACGCAACTCACTCTCAGAGTCTGCGTTAGCTTACTGGGGTCTACTTGTTCCCGTGGCGCAGTGATAAAGCACTCGCCCGGCGCTTCGCAACCGATTTGGTCTGGGTTCGTATCCTGGCCGGAGAAGATTGGCTGGGCGCCAATCCTTAACTGTAGCCTCTGTTCACCCAGCAGTGAATGGGTACCTGGGTGTTAAACGATTCCCGTATCGTATTCCGGGGGGAAATTAGGATTAAGGACCTGCCCGAAACGCTATGAGTGCTAGAGGCTGTACAAGAATGTAAGAACTTATGTATAAATGAATAAAACAAATACTGCAGCTCACCTGAGTCTGATATTGCCCAATACATTTCTCAAGGTCAGTCACCATTAAATGAAACAAGAATGAGAGAAAAATAGGGAGGAGAATGTGCAGGAAGAAACGAAGGAAGGAAGGAAAGGAGGAACATATTACATTATGCGCCACCTCTCCCTCTCCTCCTTCACCCTCCGTCCTCAGCCATGTGTGTGCCTTGTTCACGCCCGCCACCATCACCCTACACCACCCTGAACAACACATAACGTTAATAACAATACAAAATTGCTTTTAACTACGGATAGGGTTCGGTCGACGATACAGTGTGCTATTAGCCTTGAGAAGTATTTCTCACTTCATCTGTATTCTTCCCTCTCTCTCTCTCTCTCTCTCCTCCACTCCCCTCCCCCCCCTCCCTCCTTCTCTCTCCTTCTCTCTCTCTCTCTCTCTCTCTCTCTCTCTCTCTCTCTCTCTCTCTCTCTTCTCTCTCTCACTTACCGACGCTAGCTTACAGCAAAACATCTTACGAGCTTCCAACCTACTTGACGCTAGTACCATATATTTTAGGTTTTTGTATATGGGATATTCATGGGAAAATATAAAACTACCAAATCTATTCTACCATCTACTCTTGTGTGATCGTCTACGCTCATCATATCGTCTTCTCCCGTCAACTACTGTTCACAAGCATGTACTCTGATGTAATCACTTCTGGTACTGACGTTGCAATCATTTTGTAGCATCAGCAATAAGTGATCTGATGCTCTCTCCTCTCCATGAGGTAGACCAAGAGTGTTGCTCTCACTACTTCATGCACCTCCGCGGTGGCTAGTGCTTGAGCTAGTCTAGATGTGATCAGGGAAGGTGTTCACCCGCATCCGTTTTAGAGCAGCTTAAAACCACAAGGTCGTGAGTGTGTATTTACTATTTGTGTCTGCCATTTGTGTCTGCCTAATCGAACTATTAGCTCTTTGACCCCGTCTTTCTAACAATCTATTTTCCTCTATTATACCTAGTACATATATATATATATATATCTAACACACACACACACACACAACCAGAGCTCAACCCCCGGGTTATCATCACCGGGACAACTAAACAAGTTACTAACACTACTGGAAAAATACGTAAATACGTACTTTCCATGCAACTACCACAGCTACCACTATTACCACCACTACTACCATCACCTATACCAACATCACTAAAGCCATTACCACCATCACCACTACTCAAAGCCATAACAAATCTTAAATGAAAATGTTTTATCAAGAAGAGAGAGAGAGAGAGAGAGAGAGAGAGAGAGAGAGAGAGAGAGAGAGAGAGTCATGGATGAGGGCCACACAGCCGGGCTTCCCATGATCTTGTCACCTCACTACACCTGTCACAGACAAGGGGCACCAATGCCACCAGTGACCCCCATTCTCACCCACCTGCCGGGGGGGGGGGTGGAGGGTGGAGTGTAGGGTGGGGGGGGAAGCAACACAATTGCGACAGGTGGGTGGAGCCGCCTACCACTACACCCTCCTCTTCTACGATCGTTTCGTAGTTATAATTTTATTAATTAACCCGCCCTCAGGTGTTACCGGTGTTGGGGTGAGTCCCTGCCTGGTCAACCCGCCCTCAGGTGTTGCCGGTGTTGGGGTGAGTCCCTGCCTGGTCAACCCGCCCTCAGGTGTTGCCGGTGTTGGGGTGAGTCCCTGGCTGGTCAACCCGCCCTCAGGTGTTACCGGTGTTGGGGTGAACCCTTGGCTGGTCAACCCCAAAGTCGCATTCGCAGTTTTAATGTACTGGGTATTCAAAATAAAAATTACCTCAACTATAAATTAATATTATATATTATAGTATATAATGCACATTTAGGAATAGATTAGGTTAGACTTTGTGTTTAGATTCTTTTAGAAATTATTTATATGCGTAGTGCGTTGGTGAAGCATTTACAGCAACCCGTCCTCGACTCAAGTCCATTCCATCCAGTGGTCGACCCCACAAACGCATTCATAAATTTAAACATGCTGTTCATTCAAAACGGGAATTTTCTCAAATATAAATTAATATTATAATATATTAGCATATTGTGCATATATAGGCATAGGTTAGGTTAGGTGTTTAGGTTCTGTTGGCGATTATTTGTACTTGTAGTACGTGGGTGAAGCATTTACAGCGTTGTGGTTCGAACAAAATTAACCAGTGCTTCAATGCTTCACACACATAAAACAAATACAAATAAGCATCAACAGAACCTAAACACCTAACCTAACCAATGCCTAATATGATCAGTATGCTAATATAAAATAATATTAATTTATAGTGAGGAAAATTCCTATTTTGGATAAACAATATGTTAAAATGTATGAATGAGTTTTTGTGGTCGACCGCTGGATGGAATGGACTTGGTCTGAGAACGGGTTTCCGCTGGACCACAGTTCAACTGCACAGAGAAGTTAGCAGTGAGTGATAGGAAGTGGCGGCCCCCCGAGAGTGCGTGCAGCGTGGCATGCAAGGTGCAGGGTGCTCTCCCCGGACACTATGTAATGAAGAGTTTAAGAGAGAGTAACTCTCCCTGACCTCGCTCTTGGGAAGTCTTGCTCACCAACGTGGGGACTGGAAGGGAAAACAACAGATGAGATGATGGAATTTATTGTTCAGAAATATGTAGAAGCAACGGAGCTGGTTATCCCACTCACGACGGAGGTGGACGACAAAAAGGAAAGTAAACCCCTGGTTAAATAGGCAATGCAGGAAAGCAAAGGAGAGGCCCAGAAGAGCAAGGGAAAAGGTACTGAGAAATGAAAAGACAGAAATGAAGGCACCAGATTCACGAGGGAAATTGAGTGACAATCTGAAAACTGAAAGCTAATGACCAACCAAGCTGTTTTATTATCATATAAGGAGGAAAACAACGATAAGAGACCATGCGATCAGATTGAAGAGACAAGAGACATTGAAGGGACATGCTCACAGAAAACGACAAGAAGACTTGTGAGAAACTCTACAAAAGATTTCAGGGTTCTTAAAAAAATGACCCAACTTGGAGATCAGATTTGCAAGATAAAATGTCGGAGAATAACACTGACACATTAGATTTAGATTTTTTATTCAGGTAAGGGTACATACATTGAGTTACATACATAATGTTAGATTTAGACATAGAGCTAGAACATACAATACCTAAAGCCACTAGTATACATAGCGTTTCGGGCATTAGTCAGTGTATAGGTACTTTGTCACCCGCTGACTACATTTTTCAACGAAACATTGAGACTGGAAACCTTCGAAAACTGTGGAAAATGAAAACACAGTCCCAATAATCAAAAAAAGGAATTCAGACAGAAGGCACTAAAGTACAGACAAGTATTCACTGGCGGAATACTCACCAACAAGTATTCCGAGCAAAAATAAATCAGGTTGAGAGTAATTAAACATCTGGAGAGGGCTAAACTTTGAAACAAAGAGCAGCATGTATTTAGAAGGAAAGTCGACAAAATGTAAGGAAGGTGTACATAGCCTGCACGAATGGTCAACGAGTGGAATGCGCTGAAAATAGTGAAGCCATCTTCATCCACAACTTTAAGGCCAGATTCGACAAAGAATTCGATTGTCAGAATAGTTAAATATCACGCAACAAGTTACAACAAGGCCAGTAGGCGGGGCATGAAGAGCTACACCTCACTTCTCCTTAGTCACTGATAGGTAAGTACTGATAAGTACCGCCAACGATACATTCACAACATTGTAACAGACCAGAACCACCTGTTTCTACAAGCATCACAACACTTGTAACAGAACCAGGAACCACCTGTTCTACAAGCATCACAACAAACAAGGAACCACCTGTTCTACAAGCATCACAACAAACAAGGAACCACCTGTTCTACAACATCACAACATACCAGGAACAACATGTTCTACAAGCGTTACAAGACATAGCAGATATCCTGCCAGGATATCCTGGGCGGGTCTCAGGGATCACAGCACGACCCCCTCCCATTATTTACATAAGTCCCCCCCCCCCTCCCTCCTTGTAAATTACCTTAAAAGTCTAAATATGGAGAAAACCAATTATTTTATTCACTTATTATTAAAATATATTATGAAAACTGATTGTAAAGAAGGTATATATTAACCTAATATGTAGGTGAATCTATTATATATGTTTAACGTGTAATTTATGACTACCGGTGTTCTTATATATGTGTATACTACTGAAGACGTCACGTTGTTGACGAGACGTTGTAATAAAATGGTAAGATTACATGATCAAGTAATCTTCTAAAATCTCGACTAGATGGAAGAAGGCACCAAGTAAAAAGAAAAATATTCATAATAAAATTAGCAGCTGTATCATTGCTGTTGTCATATTTTTCTCATATTTAATTACACACCTGGAATATGTGTGCATATTTGATGTACTGTAGCCCTTCACATGTAATTATGACCTAATATACCACCTCTGACAGTTTCAAAATATATTAATTTCTGTTAGTTAAGCGAACTAGCAATAGTTGCACTCAGCGGAGGGTATATAAGAGAGGCGTGCCCCTCGCCTGACCATTGTTACCCTCACCTGCACATTGTTAAGGGGAAGCCGCTGCCCACAAGGTGATACTGAAGAAAGGTGAGTCTTGGGGACTTTGCAGAGGATTTTGTAGTTGGTACTGCTATCGATGTACCAGCGTGTACGATACATGGACTGTGCGCTGTAACTCACGCTGGTACCCTACTCTCAGAGTGCTTGCTTTACACCTGGTAATAGTTTGTACTCTAGTTCGTTATTTCCTAACGCCCTGTGTAAGCAAAGGACGCCTCACCACCTGTAGATTCATGGTGTGGTCTCCACTCCGTGAGGTCTCCTTCAGCTCCAACAACACTGTGTGTTTATCTTTATTTTATATCGTGTATTTCAAAGGTACAGCAGCATTTTTAAAACCAAAATTATTTATTTGTTTAATTATATACTTATTTAATGGGAATCATTGGTGTTTGAGTTAACCAATCCATATGAAGCAGAAATTGGGATGCATCTGTCACTGATACAGCAATCCACAACAGTAGCCTAACTCTTATCTACCCTTTTACTGCTAGGTGAACAGAGGCATCAGATGAAAACACGTGCTAAATCGTCTCCGTACTGCAATCAATCACTTCTAGTGGGCATGTTAATTGAGAAGCACATGCGCTTGTGCACCTTTTAGTGGACTTTGGCCTTAGCAAAAACCCACTGTAATTTTTCCATGCTCTAATTATTCTTCATATTTTCAAATAAATTCATTATTATGTTCGCAGATGGCCGCAAAAGTGATGGTAGTTGTGGTGTTGGCAGCCCTAGCGGCCGCCCGCCCTGGACGGGGTGATGGCGACGATGAGCGGAGCCAGCGGCTCTTCCTTCCCAACCTGGTGGACGCCGTCCAGAGTTTCTTACATCCTCATGGTCAACACCAGCACCACGGCGGGTGGGGGACCGGCTTCCCTAGCGGTGGTGGCTATGGCGGCGGCTTCGGCTTCGGCCCAGGTGATGGTTTCGGTTCTCAAGGAGGTGGATACTATCCAGGAGGCAGCAATGGCTACTATCCAGGAGGCAGCAATGGCTACTATCCAGGAAGCAGCAATGGCTACTATCCAGGAGGCAACAATGGCTACTATCCAGGCAGTAACACTCCAGGGAGCTACCGTCCGGGCTCTGGACTTGGATACGGCTACACTAATTTTTATGGATAGCTAATCTTTCCCCAGGATGAAACCCACAACAGTCTACTAGCTCTCAGGTACCTGTTTTCTGATAGTTGTGTACAGTCATCGTGGATAAGGAAACATGCCCAAACGTCTCCCCATCCCCGGGGAGACGAACTCATTAACACTGAGCTACAAGCCTACTCAAGATGGCAGTTGGACTGATATGTATATTCTCTGCCCTTTCTTCCTATTTGTCAAATTATTGTGAAAATATATAAAGCTATTAAAATAAATAGTTTCGAATAAATGATAATTAATTCAACAGCTTTTGATAATTCAAATAACTTTTTCTTACGTGTCAACGAAATGAAACGAAGTGTTGTGAAATATCGTGATGGTATTTTGAGCTTTAACATCGTAACCATGGTTAATGTTCACTCTTTACCCTCAGTAACCGCTGAGACGTGTGTCAATGTTTGCTATCATCCTCTTAATTCCTATCGTGGAGGTGTATGGATCAACCTTTGTGTAAACATGCCGGGTTGTAGTGGCTGAGGGGGCCTGTGGGCCGCTCCAAGCAACAGCCCAAGTGATCACAATAGCTTATGTATCTGAGGAAATATGTGCTAGTTAGGGCACGAACCGCTACAGTAGCGTCTACTGCTACTACATCACTCACACAGGCCCTCAGGAAGGAGTGAGCATAAAGAATACAAGTACTTGAAAATTTACATATTTATTTCATTGATGACCTTTCTATTTTGTTTTATTCTTTGTAGAGTTAATAAGTTAGAAGTGTAGAGCCCCCCCCCCCAAGCTGGTACAAAATTCCTCGAGTGTTCCTTGGCGTGGTGAGGACAGGTGGTGGTGGCGGGTCGTGTCCTGAGTGCTGCAGTGGACTCTAAGGTGCTGCTGAAGTGGAAGAGCTGCCACAGATCCCAGTATACCCTTTGTATTGTTGTGGTAGTTGTCATACAGACAACTGAGGTACTCACAATTACGGAGGCAATTCACCTTATCCTGACACCAGTCGCCCCGCACTACACGCCTCGTCCTACCCAAAATACGGGTTGATGAAGGGACCTCCGAGAAATGGCGGCGGACCGTAGACACCGAAGCCGCCGTATCCAAATTTACCATAGCCATAACCACCATAGCCGTAGGGGTTAAGGAAACCGGAGAGAGCCCCCTCGGCAGCTCCCACTAGATTGGGAAGCAAGGTCCTCTGGCTGCCTTCTCCACCAGCAGCCTCCTGGGGGCGGGCAGTGGCCAGGCCGGCCACACACACCACCACAGAGACCAGCGCCACCAGTTGCATCTGTGGGAGGGATGTCATGCAGAGCTTCATAACCTGTAGCCAGCACTTCAGGACAGAGTTACAGAGGGAAGTGTTCAGAAAAATCATATGATAATAAAATAAGTGACGGTGAAAGACTTTAAAAGAACTTGTTATTATTTACAGGGCACATGTGTGAAACAGTTTGAGTGGTGCCAGGTTGTAAATCATTATACATTCAGTTTTTGTAATTATCGAAGTGAAAGACCGAGATTGTGTCCCTTCCTTAAATGTTACCATGGAATATCAGTTCCTCTGAGGGTTGAATCTATAATTTTTTGCAATAAGGGAAATATATAGGAAAATAAGGCTTTTTCCCATTTCCTTATAGAACCTCAACAAAACTTACAAATTATTAGCTTTTATTTAATAGTGTTAACTTTAGTTATCTCTGTGCATCATTTAAAAATTCTAATATATACTATGATTCAAAAATACTTCATGACAAAGCTTCAAATAACCCTACAAGCTACAAGAAGTGCTGTAAACACCAGAGGAAAGCATAACTTTCTAATAAGTAAGAAGTCCTTAGTGGCGGCAGGCGTCACAAGCTCAGCTGCTCACCTTAGCTGGAAAGTTACATTACCATTGTTAGTGTTAACACGCACTCTGGTAATCACCTGGGTACACAGATGCATCAGTAGTTAAACCTTGTGGGGGAGGGGCTTGTTACAAGCCTAAAGTATATATAAATATGCACAGGCTTCTTGTCCCCGACAAAACGAATTAATATTGCTTGAAATTATTATAGAAAACACTTGGCAGGGATAAAAGATTTGATGCAATATTTTATTATTGTAAGTATTGGTGATCTATTTGTCAGTTGTGATAAAACTTTACCACTTCCCCGTGAGTATTTCCACTGGAGAACATCATCTCTACATGCTTACCAGAGTATGTCACACGAAAGCACATGTTAAACAATTGCTCTCGCATTTCTCACTGTATATATATAAATATACTTGGAGTTGACGAATTCTTTATCCAAAACTTTTTAGTTTTGGGATAAATGTTGTATACTGGAAGACCGCTGCCTGAACCTGGTATTGGATAGACCTTAAACCATAAAACCTAACATTAGTCATTTTGGATTTGAGCAAAATAAAATATTAATACAAAATATTTTGCTTATCTATATTCAAGTTCATCTGAGCTCAGTGTTGACAATGTTTAAGGTTAATTATTAGGTTATTAAATGAAGAGGAACACTTACCTTATCTGGTATAGTTCCTATAGTACTATGAAGGATGTGTTGTGTACAGATCTGCTAGCCAACGGTGCTCTGCTCCCTTTTATACGGGACAAAAACCTCATTCGTGAATTGCCAGTTAGTCAGTTTGCTGCAGTAGGCTTCTTGGACACACTGTAGAGAGGGGTCGTATCGAACACAACCAGCTGGGCCTCCCTTCACCATTCTCACACGCGGGGTGCCAATGTCTCTCCTGGCACTCAAATATGATATATAATGAGCTACACACATTATTTGTTATATTAATGTTGTGGGATTGTAATATTTGGTGTGAGAGTGGGCAGCAGAGGCATCGATGTCGGGGAGGGAGGACGGGACGCCCCGGGGCGGCTGTCTGGCCAAGGTCCAGGTCGATGCTATTATTGTTACCCTATTCTCTTTATGGTAATTCACCTCATTCTCTTCCTCTTCCTCCCGGAATATTTCACCTCCTCCTTGGTATTCTCACCTCCTCTTCCGCCTCTGTACACGCACTGCTCATTTATGATTCCATTTCCTACTCTTCTGGTAATTCTCTTTCCTGGCTAGCTATTTCTCCAGTGGAAATACTCACGGGGAAGTGGTAAAGTTTTATCACAGCTGACAAAACTCAGAAGCGTAATATAGATCACTAATACTTACAATAAATGCTAGCAAAGTGCCCGGCGCTGCCCGGGTGAAGAACAAGAGCCAAGCATTGTGTAAATCATACCACTCCTCCAGGGCCCGGAATTTCATTATTAGTGAAGATCTTCACCAAACACGATATTTGCTATATACTTTACAACAGTGAAGGTCATGTAAAGAGATCTTCGCCATACATAGATCTCAGGTGTTGCCCGGGTGAAGATCTTCCCCGAGCCCGCACTTCACCCAGGTGTCACCAAATGAGTATATTATGCAAGTCAGTTTAAATACGGAAGTTTAATTATAATGCGATTTATGATTTATGATTTTGCCGTCCCAAGTATGTGTAGCAAAAGGCTGGGATGTGGGAGCTAAGCTTAGTAGAGTTGGGGACCAGAAAATCCATATATGGTGAATACTTGCATTTATCTGCCAGTGATGCTGCATCTCCCTGCACCTGCTCCTGGCTCACGGATCTCTAATCTTCTCGGTATTAAAATAGAAGGATAATCAGAAGGGTTATATAGCGCACTTTGCTTGATTTATATAAATTGCCGATAATTATATTGCAGTACTTGAGAAAGAACTATTAATATAAAACAAGTAAACTGACAAATAAATATTAATGAAAAGACTAAATGATCAATAATATGTCAGTACTTGCCACAAGACTGAGTAGTGATGATTACTGAAGTACAACTTCCATGAATGTCTTATACATGGAAGTTACAGAATTTCTGGACCAGGAGTTACACAGCACTTACCTACGAGACCTGTACCTCGTATCTCCATCATGGGAACGTTGCACTTATTAACCAGTTTACGAGCTCGTTGAAAGATCATCCATAGCAATAATAACCTTAGGTTGTGGGCGACTTCGTAACTGTTCAGAGCTCGTAAACTGGGTCATTATTCATCCAGCATTCACGCATCCATTTATGAAATATGTATATCTTTCAACAATAATGTCGTATTTGTGTACATATATCAAGCAATTTAAGAGCTCTGAAGCACTACGAGATTGTTTATAACAATAATAGCCTTGAATTGTGATGTTTCGAAGCTCACAGTGTTTAATAATTCTATACATAGCAGCCATGATTGTTGAAAGATATACAGGTTTCACAAGTGGATTCGTAAATGTTTGGTGAGTCCTGGCTGTGTCCTGTAAGCCATGGTGACCGAGGTAAGGGGTGCAGGTCTGGTGAGTCGACAGCGAAGTGCTATTTAAGTCCTTGTCCTCATTTTTGTGTCAAAATGCCGGTCGGGTTCCGTGAAGAGTAATCCAATATAGACGTGTATTACTGTTAATGTTGTCTTCAACACCATTATTAATACTAATTTTTATATTAGTAAGCAAAAATACCTGTCATTCTTTATCGTAATTTTGTGACCTGACTTTTTTATACAACGGTCGGCAGCATACTGTTGTTCCTCCTCCCTTACTTCCTCTGGGCGATGCTCTACTTCCCTTCCTCTAGAGCGACGTTTTTTCTTCCTCTTTCTACAGAGCCGCTCCTTTTCCCTTCCTCTAGAGTCCTTCCCTCAACACAGATCCTGCAGAGGGCGGTGGCGGTCACTGCCTAATGGCTCCTGAGACGACCCATCGACTTCTGGCTCATGATCTCTGCAGTCAACGTGAGCAGAGACCATTTTTATTTTTCAAAATGGCGTCATTGGAAAGTTTAAAGAACTAAAATTAATAAGCCACTCAGCGTCTGAAGGCTACCAGTATCTGGCCTTCGTATTTCCCAAAGTTTCTACTTTACCTGAAGGCTCGCAACATCACAAAGAACAGCTGACCTCTCCAGAGGATTGAGTGAAAGTTGCAAGACTTTAACCTTAACGTTGCGTTACGCGCGGGGGAAGCCCGGCCGCCCGACCCCTGGAGGACGCTCCCGCCTCCTCACACTCAATATCTTACATATTTCCATCTTCAAATTAATGAAAGCAAGTGGAAACTCTCACTTCTTATTCTACTGATTCTCCAGTAGACTAAGAAGTGGAACAGAGTAGCTACTTATATGATAAATGAACCTGTTGTCTGCTCTAGCCAGGTCAGGTCACAGTCCTGTTGTAAGCTTTTCGTAATTGCCGGCTTTGCTCAGATGATAAGTTTCTTCACCATGTTAGCGGCCCTTCACTCTAATGTTGTCATTGCTGTAATAGGCTTGGCTATAGGCTCGTCTAGTAAGCTACTGAGGCTGAGCCATAACAAGTGTATACAAGTGAAATAATTAAAATAGTTCTTCAGTACTACATTATTGAATGTGAATTCAAAAATATTTTAAAGTTGGCCAACTATAAAATGAATTACATTTAATTGAATTTTATCTTGGCACAAATATGCACTTTCTTAGCTTTCTTTCCAGTTGGGAAGGACACTTAACAGTTAACGTTCTAAACTTTATTTTACACTTAAAATGGGCCTAATGCTAAGTTTACGTCTTTCATAAACAAGCCTAATATAACTGTCACATCGAACTAGTCACTGAAAATTATTACCCATGTAAGGGGAAAATCAGAATAAATACAAACCTAATATAAAGTGCCCCAAGTCTTTACTCCCTTACCAGTGTACAACTTCGGAATTGAAACTGTTTATTAAAAATGGATTGAAGTTACATAAACCACTGAACCACAGTGGTTTATATAACTTAGATCCATTTTTGATAGATCAATTTAAGGGCGATTTGAGTAGGATCATTGATACACATTTTTCTCATTGATTCATTGTAAATATTTACTATCTTATGCTATTATTATCCATGTGTGGGCCTATTGTTGGGAATAAATAGGAGTTGCCTCGCATGGGCCAATAGGCCTTATGCGGCTCTTATTTGTATCCATCTAATTCCCATTGTACCTCATCTCACTTCACCTCTCTCTCCTGCCTATATATGTCCAATACTTGACTTGTAAATCACACCTTCTGAAGATGTATTAATATACGAAAGTACTGAACGAAATTCCTGTTTCAATTCTTCCTCCGTGGTCTGACACTGTCACATTTTTCATCACACGTTAATTTTCGTGATTTACACACACACACACACACACACATATATATATATATATATATATATATATATATATATATATATATATATATATATATATATATATATATATATATATATATATGCATATGAATGTGTACATATGATTCTCCTTAAGACAGGTCCTCAATGTATTTTGACTTAGGTTCCTCGTATGACTCTTGAGACGCTCTAGGTCTGAGCTGGTCTGAGGAACACCTGTGTACAGGTGTATCACAGACAATGGTCTAGGAATAAGGCCTTCTTCTCTTCCTTCATAAATATTCAACGTGCATTATTGTTCTTTCACCGTAGCACTACAGGCAAATAATAATAATACTATGCCTATCAGGTAAACTATTATATTTATCCAAGAGTTATACATCAACGCTGTTAAAATATGCACGTTTTTGTTTTAAAAATATATGTAAATATTTAAATTGACTGACTAGCAACTTTTGCCCTCCGCCATGGCTATATAAAGCAGTGCGGGGCCTTCATCTGGACATTGTCAGCTGGAACATACTCCTTGCAACACTGTACTCAAGCAAGGTGAGGCTGCCAGCTCTTCTTCGTCCATTCCATTTGAACACTGTGATACTGAAAAAATTACTTTCAATGTTAGTGTGGCAGCCTATCCACCTAAAATGATAGTATATATATCAAGTATTTGGTAAATTTTCACCAATATTCCCTGTTAGACCCCAAAACGTTAAAGTTTTATATTACTGAAATACTCTAAATGGCATTCTAGAAAATTGGAAATGTAACTATAGAATCTATCCTGTCCAATCAATCCTAGGCCTAATACATGCTATCTTTTGCCTAATATAGAACATATATGATATGTCCTAGAAAAGCTTAAGGTTGATGTTTAGCTCTATTTTCTTGGACTCTATACAATTAATACTACAAAATTTGAACTTTGTGGGGTCCAACAATACATATTAGTACTTCCGGCCAAACAGTTACCATAAGTACTATCATTTTAAGGCAGAAGTGTAGCGCATTTGACCACTTAGTGTCCACCCCGTCCCCGGCTCGCGTACCATCACAAATATTCTGATCGTGTTAGTTTTTATTTCTGTAAGTCTCTTGCATGATGCCATGCGATAGCCTCGCCCCTGACTCCTGTCTTACAACGATTTGTATTTTATGGCCTTTACTCTTTACCAGTAATTCATGCCTTTCAGCTCTGGGGCTAGTCTGGTGGCATGCCTCTGGCTTCGTGTGAGTGTTTACCCCATTTGTTCCAGAAGGATCAAGCTTTTAGTTCTTGGACCGCGCCTTACAATTCCGTCGGTAGTCTAATGTACGGACTTATTTTGTCTTACTTACATATATCATATTTTCCTTATATATCTATCTCTCCCTTCCACATACCCTAACACCTATCATACTCACTGGTACCTATTCTTTGCTAGGTGAACATAGGCAACATATAAAAGGAAACTACCCGTTTATTTCCGTCTAGGTCGGGATTCGAACCCGGGTTCGTGGACGCTGTGTGTATGTGTCCAGCAGGTAAAGGACCAACAGGTCCTTTACCTGTTGGACAGTTAACGGAAATTACCTGCATCACGCCCACGGCCTGTAAGGGGAGTGCCGTTGGTGGCACCACCTAGTACAGCTAATGCCTCAGGGACGACTGACCAGTGTCGCGGTAACTCTGGAACTACACGACCAATTAGATTTAAATTTAAACAAAAAATGCAGTCATACTCCTTTTCATGTCTTCGACCAGCTGGGTGATGTTTCTCGAGACTACTGAATATTATTCCAAATTGTTGCAGTGTGATATTAAATGTTAAACCTAGTGATGACATGTATTGCAGATGCACGGAACAGTGATGGTAGTGGTGGTGGTGTTGGCAGCTCTTGCCGCCGCCCGACCTGAAGAAGGAGGCGACGCAAAGCCTAACCAACGGTTCTTCCTTCCCAACCTAGTAGGCGCTGCCCAAGGCGCCGTCCAGGGCTTCTTGAATCCTTACGGCGGCCATCACGGTGGTGGCTTTGGAGGCAACTTCGGATTTGGCAAAGGGGGCTTCAACGGCTTTTATCCAGGCTACGGTGGCTATCCTGGAGGCTTCGGTGCAGGCTACGGCTACAACAACTACTACGGGTAGAGGCACCCCCTCAGCCTCCATGGAGTCCCTCTAGCGTATTATTATTTATTAATAATACAGTAATAAGACTTTTTATCCTGTAACATTTGGCAGATTATTTCCAATGTATGTGGCCTTAATTTATGAAATAAATATAAAATTTTAGTACACAAGTCTTTGGCATATCCAGATTACCAGTTTCATATGTTTTATCCATTGTAAACTTGCCCAAAACGTTTTATTTATTTGAGAGTGCCAGTTGGCACCCATCATGTGAGAGAGCACACATAATGACAGCACATTTCGATTCAAATACTGGAGCTGATAGTAGCCCCAGCTACATGATACTATTATAGTCATATGATGGTATTCCTAGCCACAAGGTACTATCCATAGTTATGTGATAGTAGCCCTTCCCAGTGGCCACCGTTGCTTGAAAACAATCGACCCGACATACTGCTTTTTTGCTGAGATGAAATGTTTTTTTCAAATAAATTAAACATCAGTCTATAAAATATTGAAAATTTAATGGCGTATATAATAATATTGAACATACTTGGATGAATTGAGATTTCGTAATGAATTCCAATCTAGGAAGCGCCTATGACATAAGAGGTGTTAGCTTTAGCCAGGTGTACGATATATAAACCTTTTCCCATACACTACACATATCTGTAATGCTATTTTTGACAAAACTAAATTCAACATAACAGTTTTCTATCTAATACAATATATTGTCGATGTTTAAACTGAGGTTCAAGCATTTATATATTTGAGTGAAGTTCAAGTTCAAGTATGTTTATTGAGACAAGAAAAAATACATCTCAAAGGGATAGAGTAGCTTAGGCTATTTCTACCCCCCCCCCCAAAAAAAATAAAAGGTTTATTGCCAAAGGTAGCTTAGTTTAGATGTTGCTGTAGTCTGGTAGGGAAGTGTGGGGCTCCGGCAGCCATATTGTCAACATGTGAGGTCTGCTCCGCCCCTTAGCCTCCAGTAACTGGTAAGGTAATGTCCATTTTGAAGTAAGGGCGAAGAGGTAGAACAGCCTATTGACATAGCTCGAATGCATGGGGGAGTTGTGTAAAACCTTGGTTTGTGTCTCGAAGAAGCTGCAGGATCCAAGTAAGTTAGGTACAACTTCTGGTTTCAACATTTTTGACCATGTCGTAGCTCAGTCGATCTTTGACGCCTTTGGTTACATTTATTATACAATTTACAAGCATAAAAACTTTCCAATCAGCTGTTGTTATTTTTATAAACAGCCTCCTGGTACTTCGGACGTTATTAACTGTTTAACAATTGTAAACAAAGCCGGCAAAGATTGAGAAAAGATGTACAGGTTCGTAAGTGCTTGCGTAACTGCTTCGTGAATCTGGCCCCAGGATCACTACCAGTAACGAGCGTGGTGGCAACACAGGACAGTGGACCGTGATGCTAACCTGAGCTTCCGGAACTTGCTTCCGCACTCGTCAAATTATAATCATTTTACGCCGTGCAATCTGGTTAATGTTTCAACGGAAACAAAGAGGTTGGGTGGGGGGTGGGGGGGGGGTGATTGTCACACCACCGAAACACTGTTACTTTCTTCCTGTCTCTGGTGTGACCTTGACCACATTAACATCCCATCCCACCCCCCCTCCAATTCCCACTCCACCCCTTCCCTTTCCTCGGTCTGTTATCTTTCTGGGACTTAACCAGGGTGTGGTCTACCAGGACTTAACTATGAGGGTGTCCAGCAGCTGGAGACCCTCATAAATACTGTCAAGCAGTATCCTCCCCCGCGATAGCAGCCTGACGATTAAATGCGACCTCAGAACACTGAATAGATTTACTGAACAAAAAATTGTACCACTTATGGGCTATTCATGCCCGTGCCACCTCTTGGGTGGCTTAATAATCATTATCAATCAATTACCTCTCCGGGAGATAACGACAGGTCTCATGAAGACAGATACGGACAGCTTTTCAAACAAATTTCATCTCTGACTTTAACAAAATCCATCCAACACCAACCAAATACGACTTGCTTCGACCAGTTCCTACCACTTGATTCGACCAGTTTGTTTTAACTTGCTTAGACCAGAGAGCGAGACGGTTTCATAGTTCCACCAGGAAAACAAACTAGCGGTATTAAGAGAGCGGAAAGTACCCCAGTGGCCGTCGGCACTTGGAGACAATACCACGACGCAGTTGTAACGAGACAAATTTTATATAAATCTTCATCCATTTCCGTCCACGACTTTTAAACTGGCTAAAATAATTATGATCTGGAGTACCGTTTATTACTTTTTTGAGGAAATGCTCTCATTTGTTACAATGCAACAGGGTAAGAGATGTGGATCTGAAGTAACAATGAAAGATTAAACACGATAACAAACAGAATGACGGATATAATGAGAGTTTGTCCGTCTTTTCCCCAGCCGGATTGGCATTCAACACCCCGTCTCCCCTCTCTCCACCTGTCATCTCCCCTCCCCACGTAACCCTTCCCTCCCCTCAGTCCCACACACACCTCCCCCCTTCCTTCCATTTCCCCCTTCTCTTCCACCTCTCTCCCCTTTCCTCCCCTCTCCCCATCCTCGTGAGGGTGCAGGGGCCCTGGCTGGCCCTGGGAGAAAGTGTCTGGTCCTCCCTTGACCTTCCTGTTTCAGATCTTATTATTCCGGCTACCTTCCCCGGCGTTATAGCGATCACCTCGTTATTCCGACCACCTCCCCCGGCGTTATAGCGATCACCTCGTTATTCCGGCCACCTCCCAGCGTTACAGCGGTCATCTCGTTATTCCGGCCACCTCCCAGCCACCATTCTAGAGTGATTTAACTGTTATAACTAAATTGAATTACAGTACTTGGTTACTAGCATACTATGGTCCATGGCACTGGCCGCCCTGATGAGTGGCAGCAATAACAAATCTTAACAAGAAGCATGTGAAGACCTTCAAAGATATCATAGAGTGGAAGCTGGGAGCATCATGTTTGTAATGAGTATATGTGGCAGAGGTGTAGGAGAGAGTGTGAGGAAGAGGGAGGTCAAGGCTGCCACTCACATGGGGAAGGTGTAGATCAGCCAGAGAGAAGCTCAGTTGCAATTTGGTAGACAGGAAATGTGGAGTAAATGAGAGGGATTCCCCAAGTAAATGTGAGGTGCCGGACGTGTTAGAGGGTGACCAGGGACACACTTATGAGTCACACTCACACTTGCACGCCTCACACTTGTCGTCATACCAGAAGACACTAGAATTAACACGACAAATATAATAAAGTTTGAGCATTTAGCCTCATAATGTTACTATCCAATTCCCAGTTTTTGGAGTGTTATTATGTCAATATTCTTATTAATTCTTTATTCTTCTTAACCTTTTAATTTTGCAACTTCTCATTATATGTGTCGATCATTATGTTAGCTTAAAACTTGTACAGGCAAGAGTGTACGTGTTGGTGTCCTTGCTAGAAGGAGCTGCTACTTAACTTATCACTTTAAAGCTCGCCACTGTTCTAAGGTAAACGTATTTACATCACTAAACTGTACCAACAACATTTATTGTACTTTCCTATAAATAAATAAATGAATGAGGGGAAGCGCGACTGACAGACAGAAGCATTTTTACACAGATAGCTTGTATTTCATAAATAAAGAATGCCAGTACACAACAATATTTTAGGAACTAATATATATATATATATATATATATATATATATATATATATATATATATATATATATATATATATATATACAATACGGGGTACAGAATAGTGGGGTACAAACAATGGGTATAGATAGAAGTTGGGTAAAGATAGAACTGCAGAAGGCCTATTGGCCCATATTTCTTGAGTTTCTATATTGGAGTTTCTATATTCTTGATTGTTTCTATATTGGTTTCTATATAGATATATATAGTATATATTATATATATATCTATATATATATATATTATATATATATATATATGTATATATATAAATATATATATATTATATATAATAATATATATATATCTATATATATAATACTAATAATTTAGTTTTTTTACTTTGTTTCTTTGTATGGGTGATAATTTTTTTTAACTGGTGTAGCTGGTCTGAAGTGGTGAGGAGTTCATTAGTGTTCCTTGTCGTAGTGAGGACAAGGATGGCGTCGTGAGAAGCCTCCGGAGTGCTGCAGTGGCGTTGCGCTGCTGCAGATCACAGACCAAATGTTCATTTATNTTCTTTTAGAAATTATTTATATGCGTAGTGCGTTGGTGAAGCATTTACAGCAACCCGTCCTCGACTCAAGTCCATTCCATCCGTGGTCGACCCCACAAACGCATTCATAAATTTTAACATGCTGTTCATTCAAAACGGGAATTTTCTCAAATATAAATTAATATTATAATATATTAGCATATTGTGCATATATAGGCATAGGTTAGGTTAGGTGTTTAGGTTCTGTTGGCGATTATTTGTACTTGTAGTACGTGGGTGAAGCATTTACAGCGTTGTGGTTCGAACAAAATTAACCAGTGCTTCAATGCTTCACACACATAAAACAAATACAAATATCATCAACAGAACCTAAACACCTAACCTAACCAATGCCTAATATGCGCAGTATGCTAATATAAAATATATTAATTTATATATGAGGAAAATTCCTATTTTGAATAAACAATATGTTAAAATGTATGAATGAGTTTTTGTGGTCGACCGCTGGATGGAATGGACTTGGTCTGAGAACGGGTTTCCGCTGGACCACAGTTCAACTGCACAGAGAAGTTAGCAGTGAGTGATAGGAAGTGGCGGCTCCCCCGAGAGTGCATGCAGCGTGGCATGCACGGTGCAGGGTGCTCTCCCCGGACACTATGTAATGAAGAGTTTAAGAGAGAGTAACTCTCCCTGACCTCGCTCTTGGGAGGTCTTGCTCACCAGCCTGGGGACTGGAAGGGGAAAACAACAGATGAGATGATGGAATTTATTGTTCAGAAATATGTAGAAGCAACGGAGCTGGTTATCCCACTCAAGACGGAGGTGGACGATGGACGAAACAGTGGACGAATGTGTATATTTGTTAAATAGGCAATGCAGAAAAGCAAAGGAGAGGCCCAGAAGAGCAAGGGAAAAGGCACTGAGAAATGAAAAGACAGAAATGAAGGCACCAGAGTCACGAGGGAAATTGAGTGATAATCTGAAAACTGAAAGCTAATGACCAACCAAAGCTGTTTTATTACCATATAAGGAGGAAAACAACGACAAGAGACCATGCGATCAGACTGAAGAGACAAGAGACATTGAAGGGACATGCTCACAGAAAACGACAAGAAGACTTGTGAGAAACTCAACAAAAGATTTCAGGGTTCTTAAAAAAAGATCCAACTTGGAGATCAGATTTGCAAGATAAAATGTCGGAGGATAACACTGACACATTAGATTTAGATTTTTTATTCAGGTAAGGGTACATACATTGAGTTAAATACATAATGTTAGATTTAGACATAGAGCTAGAACATACAATACCTAAAGCCACTAGTATACATAGCGTTTCGGGCATTAGTCAGTGTATAGGTACTTTGTCACCCGCTGACTACTATAATTTTCAACGAAACATTGAGACTGGAAACCTTCGAAAACTGTGGAAAATGAAAACACAGTCCCAATAATCAAAAAAAGGAATTCAGACAGAAGGCAGTAACTACAGACAAGTATTCACTGGCGGAATACTCACCAACAAGTATTTCGAGAAAAATAAATCAGGTTGAGAATAATTAAACATCTGGAGAGGATAAACTTTGAAACAAAAGAAGGAAAAGTCGACAAAATGTAAGGAAGTGTACATACCCTGCACGAATGGTCAACAAGTGGAATGCGCTGAAAATAGTGAAGCCATCTTCATCAACAACTTTAGGCCAGATTCGACAAAGAATTCGAGTGTCAGAATAGTTAAATTATCACGCAACAGGTTACAACAATGCCAGTAGGCGGGGCATGAAGAGCTACACCTCACTTCTCCTTAGTCACTGATAGGTAAGTACTGATAAGTACCGCCAACGATACATTCACAACAGTTGTAACAGAACCAGGAACCACCTGTTCTACAAGCATCACAACAAACAAGGAACCACCTGTTCTACAAGCATCACAACAAACAAGGAACCACCTGTTCTACAAGCATCACAACAAACAAGGAACCACCTGTTCTACAAGCATCACAACAAACAAAGAACCACCTGTTCTACAAGCATCACAACAAACAAGGAACCACCTGTTCTACAAGCATCACAACAAACAAGGAACCACCTGTTCTACAAGCATCACAACAAACAAGGAACCACCTGTTCTACAAGCATCACAACAAACAAGGACCACCTGTTCTACAAGCATCACAACAAACAAGGAACCACCTGTTCTACAAGCATCACAACAAACAAGGAACCACCTGTTCTACAAGCATCACAACAAACAAGGAACCACCTGTTCTACAAGCATCACAACAAACAAGGAACCACCTGTTCTACAAGCATCACAACAAACAAGGAACCACCTGTTCTACAAGCATCACAACAAACAAGGAACCACCTGTTCTACAAGCATCACAACAAACAAGGAACCACCTGTTCTACAAGCATCACAACAAACAAGGAACCACCTGTTCTACAAGCATCACAACAAACAAAGAACCACCTGTTCTACAAGCATCACAACAACAAGGAACCACCTGTTCTACAAGCATCACAACAAACAAGGAACCACCTGTTCTACAAGCATCACAACAAACAAGGAACCACCTGTTCTACAAGCATCAACAAACAGGAACCACCTGTTCTACAAGCATCACAACAAACAAGGAACCACCTGTTCTACAAGCATCACAACAAACAAGGAACCACCTGTTCTACAAGCATCACAACAAACAAGGAACCACCTGTTCTACAAGCATCACAACATACCAGGAACAACATGTTCTACAAGCGTTACAAGACATAGCAGATATCCTGCCAGGATATCCTGGGCGGGTCTCAGGGATCACAGCACGACCCCCTCCCATTATTACATAAGTCCCCCCCCTCCCTTCTTATAAATCACCTTAAAAGCCTAAATATGGAGAAAACCAATTATTTTATTCACTTATTATTAAAATATATTATGTAAACTGATTGTAAAGAATGTATATATTAACCTAATACGTAGGTGAATTTATTATATTGTTTAACGTGTAATTCAAGACTACCTTGTTGTTGTTAAAGATTCGCTACCTGGAACAAAGTTCCAAGTAGCACGGGCTATGGTGAGCCCGTAAGGGTTCAAGACTACCGGTGTTCTTATAATATATTATGTATACTATGAAGACGTCACGTGTGTTGACGAGACGTTGTAATAAAATGGAAGATACATGATCAAATAATCTTCTAAAACTCGACTAGGTTGGAAGAAGGCACCAAGTAAAAAGGAAAAATATTCATAATAAAATTAATTAGCAGCTGTATCATTGCTGTTGTCATATTTTTCCTCATAATTAATTACCTGGAATATGTGTGCATATTTGATGTACTGTAGCCCTTCACATGTAATTATGACCTAATATACTACCTCTGACAGTTCAAAATATATTTAATTCTGTTAGTTAGCGAAACTAGCAATAGTTGCACTCAGCGGAGGGTATATAAGAGAGGCGTGCCCCTCGCCTGACCATTGTTACCCTCACCTGCACATGTTAAGGGGAAGCCGCTGCCCACAGGTGATACTGAAGAAAGGGAGTCTTGGGGACTTTGCAGAGGATTTTGTAGTTGGTATTGCTATCGATGTACCAGCGTGTACGATACATGGACTGTGCGCTGTAACTCACGCTGGTACCCTACTCTCAGAGTGCTTGCTTTACACCTGGTAATAGTTTGTACTCTAGTTCGTTATTTCCTAACGCCCTGTGTAAGCAAAGGACGCCTCACCACCTGTAGATTCATGGTGTGGTCTCCACTCCGTGAGGTCTCCTTCAGCTCCAACAACACTGTGTGTTTATCTTTATTTTATATCGTGTATTTCAAAGGTACAGCAGCATTTTTAATACCAAATTATTTATTTGTTTAATTATATACTTATTTAATGGGAATCATTGGTGTTTGAGTTAACCAATCCATATGAAGCAGAAATTGGGATGCATCTGTCACTGATACAGCAATCCACAACAGTAACCTAACTCTTATCTACCTTTACTGCTAGGTGAACAGAGGCATCAGGTGAAAAAAACGTGCTAAATCGTCTCGTACTGCAATCAATCACTCTAGTGGGCATGTTAATTGAGAAGCACATGCACTTGTGCACCTTTTAGTGGACTTTGGCCTTAGCAAACCCACTGTAATTTTTCCATACTCTAGTTATTCTTCATATTTTCAAACAAATTCATTATTATGTTCGCAGATGGCCGCAAAAGTGATGGTAGTTGTGGTGTTGGCAGCCCTGGCGGCCCCGCCCGCCCTGGACGGGGTGATGGCGACGATGAGCGGAGCCAGCGGCTCTCCTTCCCAACCTGGTGGACGCCGTCCAGAGTTTCTTACATCCTCATGGTCAACACCAGCACCACGGCGGGTGGGGGACCGGCTTCCCTAGCGGTGGTGGCTATGGCGGCGGCTTCGGCTTCGGCCCCGGTGATGGTTTCGGTTCTCAAGGAGGTGGATACTATCCAGGAAGCAGCAATGGCTACTATCCAGGAGGCAGCAATGGCTACTATCCAGGAAGGTAACAAATGGCTACTATCCAGGCAGTAACACTCCAGGGAGCTACCGTCCGGCTCTGGACTTGGATACGGCTACACTAATTTTTATGGATAGCTAATCTTTCCCCAGGATGAAACCACAACAGTCTACTAGCTCTCAGGCCTGTTTTCTGATAGTTGTGTACAGTCATCGTGGATAAGGAAACATGCCCAAACGTCTCCCCATCCCCGGGGAGACGAACTCATTAACACTGAGCTACAAGCCTACTCAAGATGGCAGTTGGACTGATATGTATATTCTCTGCCCTTTCTTCCTATTTGTCAAATTATTGTGAAAATATATAAAGCTATTAAAATAAATAGTTTCGAATAAATGATAATTAATTCAACAGCTTTTGATAATTCAAATAACTTTTTCTTACGTGTCAACGAAATGAAACGAAGTGTTGTGAAATATCGTGATGGTATTTTGAGCTTTAACATCGTTAACCATGGTTAATGTTCACTCTTTACCCTCAGTAACGCTGAGACGTGTGTCAATGTTTGCTATCATCCTCTTAATTCCTATCGTGGAGGTGTATGGATCAACCTTTGTGTAAACATGCCGGGTTGTAGTGGCTGAGGGGGCCTGTGGGCCGCTCCAAGCAACAGCCCAAGTGATCACAATAGCTTATGTATCTGAGGAAATATGTGCTAGTTAGGGCACGAACCGCTACAGTAGCGTCTACTGCTACTACATCACTCACACAGGCCCTCAGGAAGGAGTGAGCATAAAGAATACAAGTACTTGAAAATTTACATATTTATTTCATTGATGACTTTCTATTTGTTTTATTCTTTGTAGAGTTAATAAGTTAGAAGTGTAGAGCCCCCCCCCCCCAAGCTGGTACAAAATTCCTCGAGTGTTCCTTGGCGTGGTGAGGACAGGTGGTGGTGGCGGGTCGTGTCCTGAGTGCTGCAGTGGACTCTAAGGTGCTGCTGAAGTGGAAGAGCTGCACAGATCCCAGTATACCCTTTGTATTGTTGTGGTAGTTGTCATACAGACAAATGAGGTACTCACAATTACGGAGGCAATTCACCTTATCCTGACACCAGTCGCCCCGCACTACACGCCTCGTCCTACCCAAAATACGGGTTGATGAGGGACCTCCGGAAATGGCGGCGGACGTAGACACCGAAGCCGCCGTATCCAAAATTTACCATAGCCATAACCACCATAGCCGTAGGGGTTAAGGAAACCGGAGAGAGCCCCCTCGGCAGCTCCCACTAGATTGGGAAGCAAGGCCTCTGGCTGCCTTCTCCACCAGCAGCCTCCTGGGGGCGGGCAGTGGCCAGGCCGGCCACACAACACACCACAGAGACCAGCGCCACCAGTTGCATCTGTGGGAGGGATGTCATGCAGAGCTTCATAACCTTAGCCAGCACTTCAGGACAGAGTTACAGAGGGAAGTGTTCAGAAAAATCATATGATAATAAATTAAGTGACGGTGAAAGACTTTAAAAGAACTTGTTATTATTTATCAGGGCACATGTGTGAAAACAGTTTGAGTGGTGCCAGGTTGTAAATCATTATACATTCAGTTTTTTGTAATTATCGAAGTGAAAGACCGAGATTGTGTCCCTTCCTTAAATGTTACCATGGAATATCAGTTCCTCTGAGGGTTGAATCTATAATTTTTTGCAATAAGGGAAATATATAGGAAAATAAGGCTTTTTCCCATTTCCTTATAGAACCTCAACAAAACTTACAAATTAATCAATTTGTAGATTATTAGCTTTTATTTAATAGTGTTAACTTTAGTTATCTGTGCATCATTAAAAATTCTAATATATACTATGATTCAAAAATACTTCATGACAAAGCTTCAAATAACCCTACAAGCTACAAGAAGTGCTGTAAACACCAGAGGAAAGCATAACTTTTAATAATAAAGAAGTCCTAGTGGCGGCAGGCGTCACAAGCTCAGCTGCTCACCTTAGAGGGAAAGTTACATTACCATTGTTAGTGTTAACACGCACTCTGGTAATCACCTGGGTACACAGATGCATCAGTAGTTAACCTTGTGGGGGAGGGGCTTGTTACAAGCCTAAAGTATATATAAATATGCACAGGCTTCTTGTCCCCGACAAAACGAATTAATATTGCTTGAAATTATTATAGAAAACACTTGGCAGGGATAAAAGATTTGATTTCAATATTGATAGTAAGTATTGGTGATCTATATACGCTGCTAGTTTTGTCAGTTGGTGAAAAACTTTACCACTTCCCGTGAGTATTCCACTGGAGAACATCATCTCTACATGCTTACCAGAGTATGTCACACGAAAGCACATGTTAAACAATTGCTCTCGCATTT
>WNGS01163519.1:14301759-14346583 GCA_020271785.1 Procambarus virginalis
CATGAGAGCCTACCTGTATTACCGGCATATGTATCTGGTTTTTCAAACTTTCCCTTCAACACTGCGAACTTTTACCTTTTCTCTGCATAAGGTACCTACCTCCTCTCTGTGTGAACCTCGCTGATCTCTCTCTCTCTCTCTCTCTCCTCTCTCTCTCTCTCGTCTCTCCTCTCTCTTTCTATTCTCCTTTCTTTCTTCCGTGCCCCCCGTCACCACCTCGCCCTTCATGGCATTAAACGCACACTCTAGGACTCGCCCATCCTGACCTCTGTACCTCTCCATTGTTCTTCAAGTAAACTTCTTTCGTTCTTGTCAGCGCCGTCTCTACTCTAACATATGACATATTTATTTTCATCCACTCTACCATCCTAAATATATTGTGCTCAAACACATACACACACATTATATATATATATATATATATATATATATATATATATATATATATATATATATATATATATATATATACCTAAACATATAACCTAAAGAACATATAACCTAAACCCTTAAGGTCGACAAATTATCAGCTAGGTAACAAGAGATAATATCAACACACTTTCCCTCTTTACTGATAGGCAAATCGGGATGGCAATTGTGAAGGCTCCCTCCCAACCCTCCCTCCCTCCCTCCTTATAATGTAGGCTAGTCAAAGTGTAGAAACTATCCTCATCCTGGAGCTGACGAACAACATGCGAGTTTTGAGAAGATTGGCAGAATATTGAGCTTGTTAATGCGTGGCTAAAATTCTGTGGAGTATCAAATGTTCGGAAAATTCCGCAGAAAATTAAACTCGAGAGAAAGATAAGACATGATGGACTACAGAGTGAGCAAATACGAAGACGCTGAAGGAAGATTCATTCTACTCCTGCAAGATGAAGGAGCCAAGACAAGCGTTGCCCCAGTGTGACAGTGATGGAGGCCACGAAGGAGAAATGAAAGAGCATTGTTGCACAGAAAGAGAGGCAACCCACTGTATATAAACAAGTGAAAAGAACGACAACACAGTCATTTGTAGGGCAGAGGAAGCCCGGTACGAGAATTACATAGCCTGCAAGCTCAAGGACCAACCCAAACTACTACGAAGCAACATTATCAGGACGATGCCTGTTAGAGACTGTAACCAGGCCACTCGAGGTAGAGCACGGATATATATATATATATATATATATATATATATATATATATATATATATATATATATATATATATATATATATATATATATATATATATATATATATATATATATATATATATATATATATATATATATATATATATATATATATATATATATATAAGGACGGACACATCCATACAGGACGGACACATTTATAATGATAAAATGTGCGAACTAAAAAAATAAATTCACAGAAAAAGTATCAAAGCCTTGGTTTCCTGAAAATGAATGTAAAGGATTGAAAATAATATATATATTATAGTAGAAAATTGTATTATAATATTATATATATATATATATATATATATATATATATATATATATATATATATATATATATATATATATATAATTGTATTATATTATTGTAAATAGTAGAAAACAGTCATCAAACAAGAAAATATATATTCATCAGATAACAAATATTTGATATGAAAATTAATATACTAATCGTATTACCTTAATAATGGGTATTTCTTGAAAATATTCAGTCTCTTCATTTTGGAAAAGTTACCTTATCTACTTGTCATTATTTATGGCAATAATAATATAGAATATTACCTAAGATAGCCAATATTTGTGGATAATGAAGACCATTGATATTCCTGTGGCTGTTGACTTTAGTCGAATATTTCATGTTCCCCAATTTCCGAACTATTCTTTCCTAACGAAGACATTTGTAAAACATTAAACAAATATTATGACAGTTGACGCCGGAAAATGGACAGCGTCCGTTCACTTTGGTGTTATGAAATAATTTATTATGAAGATATTTATATTTCTTCATAAAAATATGAATCATAAATTTATAAAAGCAGTTCTTGTTCGCTCTATTGAATCGACGGAAAATTATGAATCTTTCCAGCTCTCGGAAAAATAGACCAAGCTCACTGATTCCCGAATATTTTAGAAACTTAAAATAATTCGCTGTAGTTATTTTTTTATTTGTTATTTATTTGTTTTTAGTTATTTATTTTTATTTTTATTTTTTATTTTTTTTTCTGTGTGTATTTATGAAGGCCAAGATAACCCATTGTTACCTTACAAGGATTCACAATTCCGTGAACAAGTAATTTTGAACTGTATGTTTGAAAAGATTTTACGAATAAAAATTAAAAACCATAAAACAATAAGACATTTTCATAAACAACACCAAATACCTTTTTATAACAAAAATAATAATAATAACAACAATAATAATAATAATAATAATAATAATAATAATAATAATAATAACAATAATAATTGATATAGCATCCAATCATTTCAAACCTTTACGCATAGTTAACGAGACAATCCCACACCTGGGAGAGATATAACCCCACACCTGGGAAAGATATAACCCCACACCTGGGAGAGATATAACCCCTCACCTGGGAGAGATATAACCCCACACCTGGGAGAGATATAACCCCACACCTGGGAGAGATATAACCCCACACCTGGGAGAGATATAACCCCACACCTGGGAGAGATATAACCCCTCACCTGGGAGAGATATAACCCCTCACCTGGGAGAGATATAACCCCTCACCTGGGAAAGATATAACCCCTCACCTGGGAGAGATATAATCCCTCACCTGGGAAAGATATAACCCCTCACCTGGGAGAGATATAATCCCTCACCTGGGAGAGATATAACCCCTCACCTGGGAGAGATATAATCCCTCACCTGGGAGAGATATAACCCCTCACCTGGGAAAGATATAACCCCTCACCTGGGAAAGATATAACCCCTCACCTGGTAAAGATATAACCCCTCACCTGGGAGAGATATAACCCCTCACCTGGGAAAGATATAACCCCTCACCTGGGAAAGATATAACCCCTCACCTGGTAAAGATATAATCCCTCACCTGGGAGAGATATACTCCCTCACCTGGGAAAGATATAACCCCTCACCTGGGAGAGATAAACCCCTCACCTGGGAGAGATATAACCCCTCACCTGGGAAAGATATAACCCCTCACCTGGGAAAGATATAATCCCTCACCTGGAAAAGATATACCCCTCACCTGGGAAAGATATAACCCCTCACCTAAGAATCCACCACTTTCAAAATTAAGTTGGAAATTAAAATTATATTTTAGACATACCGCCCAGCAGGTGTTTGGTTATGAATACCTGCAAACCTTGCTTCCCTGGCAGCAATTCTGCCTACGTTAGGTGGTTGCTGAGACGCACAACGACTGGAGCAAATGCTAGCAATGCTCCACAGAGGTGAGCAGGCAGGGGGAAGGCGGTGGTGCAGGCAGGTTGCCAGCTTGCAGACTCCGAGGACAATGGCCCACTACATTTTCCGGTTCACAAGAGGGTCTCTCACGCCCACATCATCCCACTCCGTGAAGAGTCATCACCTGCATTAGAGCTTAATGACCGAGCTATTTTTGTAAGCCAATTCGCATAAAATGCCACGTGATGGTGGTCCCTGCGATCTTCAGATGGAATAATGGTCAATTAGACCTAATGACAGAACTACATTAATTAATTCACTTTACTCGTATCTACATCGGTCTTAAGATCGTTTATATACTTCTCTACTTAACAGCGGTTGCGTTAATAATTTCAGTATTACGCTTCAGCATTTACTGAAATTGCACACACAGCTCTGAGGAGACAGATAGACGGAATATTACTTACGATATATGAATGTTGGCAATTAATGGAACATGTCATGAGTAGCGTCCAATATCAATAATTCAATTCGCACACATGACACAAATATTTGTCCTGCTAATATACATGACATACATATTAATTAAAGGCAGTGTATTTCATTGTATATCAAATTTGTATTAATTTTAGTATGAATTTCATGGTCTCACGGATTTTGAGAGATTGGATTGATAACGAGGAGTTAATTATCTTATTCAGACAGTCGACGGCGTAGAACATGTTATCGATACAACCCTAGATGTAGACAGATGCTACTGGCGCAGTGGTAACTCGCAATGCGCCTTGAGAGAGCGATTTTCTCCTGGGTTCGAGTCCTGGTCAGGGAAGAATGACTAGGTGCCAGTCTTTAACAGTTCGCCATAGTCACCTCATTAGTAACTGGATACCTGGTTGTTAACAAATTGGCGGGACGTGTTGCAGGGAATGGTAGCAGGCGAGCCTTAACATGATCAGTGGGAAGGGAAAGCTCTCAGCCTGCTATTAGGAGTCAGACGTCGTCTGCTCCTGTCCCTATTCCTTCCACCCGTCCCATCCCAAATCCTTATCCTGATCCTCCCTCCCTTCTGTCCCTACCTCAGTACAAAAATAAAATTAAATAACAAATTTATCCATACAACCACAGGCGTATAACATGATATTGATCCTTTATATCGGTATAGCCCGTTCAAAGTAACAATGGATAACCCTACTTTTGCTAATTTTGTGAGGACTTCCCAACACCCTCTTGGAAGATCCCATTTAGAAAAAAATGGCATTTTCCCACTTATCTACTGAGTCATCCACACGAAGGAGTTGGGGCACTCTGACCTGCTAACCAAATTCAATTTTCGGTTTTGTGTTGACTACAGTAAAAGTACTATCAATTTGAATTCAGGAAATACCTGAATAAACGCTGCTTTGGAAATAGGGTTGTTGATTTATGGAGCAAATTACCGGGTAACAATGTGGGTCGCTGGAGTTAAAGTAGGTAAGACTTTATATGCAGGCGATGAGTCACAATAACGTGGCTAAAGTATGTTGACCAGACCACACACTAGAAGGTGAAGGGACGACGACGTTTCGGTTCGTCCTGGACCATTCTCAAGTCGATTGACTTGAGATTGACAAGTCGAATACTAACAATCGACTTGAGAATGGTCCAGGACGGACCGAAACGTCGTCGTCCCTTCACCTTCTAGTGTGTGGTCTGGTCAACAAAAAGACTTTATATGAAAGCGTTTGGGTTGATATAATCAAGAATTGACGCGTATGGGCCAACAGGCCTTCTGCTGGTTTCTTAGTTCATATGGAAACTGTGTGGGATGGCTCTAAATTGTATTAATAATTTTCTAGCATATACTGCTCGGTTTGTCATATTATCTGCTTATTGCGGAGTGCTATGATGCCTTCATTGAGGCTCGTGATTCCATGTGAGTTCCCCCTCACAATTCCCAGTTCATCTACACCATAAAATAACAACCAAGGAATATGGGATAAACTCAATAATAAATCACCAGTATAATACTAATATATAACACACAACATACACATGCACAAACATACAGACAAATATACTAAACCAATTATGAGTGGACTGGTCCAGTACATAGGACCTATTAATAACCAGCAATTAAGTACTTGAATGATAGTCAAGATGAAGCAAAAATCCGCTAAACGTTCTACGCAATATTTCACTCAACACCACCTAATGACTTGTAAATGTTTGTCAAATCTCCCACACGGTCACATTCACCCTGCCGGTGGTACTCGAGAGAAAGAGCTATTCAAATGTGGGTCGCGGACTCCGCAGACTTAATCACTCCTGTTTACATATGATTCACGAGGCCATGTGGATTTTCTTCTATTCTAGACTTCATATTTCTTATTCATTTCTAGATATCCAAATCACTGTAATGAGTTACAATCTACTATAATGAATAGGTCTACTCGCACAATGTTGCCGATCAATATGGATATATATAAAATTATCCATATTTTAATGGATAATTATAATTATATATTTGGGAAGTGTGTTACCATTAATGATATTGATAATTGGGACAAAAACACATTAATAATTATAAATTACACTACTAACGCCTCTGTAAATATTGTATCAGCCTAGTACACTAATGTATTGAGAGTTCCGAACTTTTCTGTGTACTGTATGGGGGGGGTATATATTTTATTTGGCTATGACGAATTTTCTACTTCGTGACTACACACGCGTAAAATAGTTCAAGTGAGAGTACCATCTACTTTGGCAAAGATGTCAAGTCAAAAGTCTACATTTTCAACGTGAGTTCCCGATGCAAGAGTTGAGCAGCTGTGCGTAGTGACACTGCAGCAGGCAGTTTGCTCGTCGTAATTACCGGAAGACCTGTATAATGGTCTGAATAATGCGGTCATTCAGCATTGTGTACATAATTGCTTGCGCGAAGTGCCAAGCTTGTGACTGACACAGGGCCAAGCTTGTGACTGACACAGGGCCAAGCTTGTGACTGACACAGGGCCAAGCTTGTGGCTGACACAGGGCCAAGACTGTGACTGACACAGGGCCAAGACTGTGACTGAAACAGGGCCAAGCTTGTGACTGACACAGTGCCAAGACTGTGACTGACACAGTGCCAAGACTGTGACTGACACAGTGCCAAGACTGTGACTGACACAGGGCCAAGACTGTGACTGACACAGGGCCAAGACTGTGACTGACACAGGGCCAAGACTGTGACTGACACAGGGCCAAGACTGTGACTGACACAGGGCCAAGACTGTGACTGACACAGGGCCAAGACTGTGACTGACACAGGGCCAAGACTGTGACTGACACAGTGCCAAGACTGTGACTGACACAGGGCCAAGACTGTGACTGACACAGGGCCAAGCTTGTGGCTGACACAGGGCCAAGCTTGCGACTGACACAGGGCCAAGCTTGTGGCTGACACAGTGCCAACCTTGTGACTGACACAGGGCCAAGACTGTGACTGACACAGTGCGCCAAGACTGTGACTGACACAGGTCCAAGACTGTGACTGACACAGGGCCAAGACTGTGACTGACACAGGGCCAAGACTGTGACTGACACAGGGCCAAGACTGTGACTGACACAGGGCCAAGACTGTGATTGACACAGGTCCAAGACTGTGACTGACACAGGGCCAAGACTGTGACTGACACAGGTCCAAGACTGTGACTGACACAGGTCCAAGACTGTGACTGACACAGGGCCAAGACTGTGACTGACACAGGGCCAAGACTGTGACTGACACAGGCCAAGACTGTGACTGACACAGGGCCAAGACTGTGACTGACACAGGGCCAAGACTGTGACTGACACAGGTCCAAGACTGTGACTGACACAAGGCCAAGACTGTGACTGACACAGGTCCAAGACTGTGACTGACACAGGTCCAAGACTGTGACTGACACAGGTCCAAGACTGTGACTGACACAGGTCCAAGACTGTGACTGACACAGGTCCAAGACTGTGACTGACACAGGTCCAAGACTGTGACTGACACAGGGCCAAGACTGTGACTGACACAGGGCCAAGACTGTGACTGACACAGGGCCAAGACTGTGACTGATATAGTTCCAAGCCAATGACTGTCGTATCAAATGTTTGACAACACTGATTATTTTCCAATCCTTCTCGATGCTCTACAAGACACCGCGGAGCTTTCATTTCCCTTCAGGAACTGTAGGGAAAACCAGATTTGTGTATGCAGCATATAGTTAATAACTTAACAGTTCTGACACCAACTAGAAATTGACCTGGGACAAGCCTGTCCCAGGTCAATACAGAACAATGAAGGATTTGGAGTTCCACAACATCAGTTTGCAAGCTGACTAATAACAATTCTACTATTAAAGGTTTTAGATTCATCGAGCATAGGGAGGACATTTTAGCTTAAACTTGCATTGTGATTTTATTAGATCTAGCCGAGAGGATTCAGACCTGTGATATGAGGGGTTCATCCCATTGGTGAACATCGTACCAATACCACACCATCAGCGATTGCTTATTCACTTGTGTGCGCGGGGGAGGGGGTGCTGGTGGGGGGGCTTCACTTTTGTGCAATATCATACACAACTCTGCAAATTGTAGTTAGATTTATTTCGTCATTTTTACTGACTCTAGAGTTTTGGCCTCGACATTATACCGTAGTTTTTTTGACTCGTATTACCACTCCAGCAGTGTGCTGATCTCTTTGTGTGTGTGTGTGTGTGTGTGTGTGTGTGTGTGTGTGTGTGTGTGGTGTGTGTGTGTGTGTGTGTGTGTGTGTGTGTGTGTGTGTGTGTGGTGTGTGTGAGTGTGTGTGTGTGTGTGTGTGTGTGTGGTGTGTGTGTGTGTGTGTGTGTGTGTGGTGTGTGTGTGTGTGTGTGTGTGTGTGTGTGTGTCCACCGGTGGGGCTTGGGGGATGTACGCCAAAGACAAAGAGATGGAAGAGGTATTTGGTGCGGATAGAGACAGACAGACTGGGAGACAAGAGCGCAGGAAAGAAGGAGGAAATGAGAGTAAGAGGCAGGAAATGAGACGAATGAAGAAAGATGAGGGAGATCACGTAAGGAGAGAGATATTAAAAGGCAAAGGAGAGGGAGCCCAAAGAAGGAGAGAGAGAGAGAGAGAGAGAGAGAGAGCAAGGCCTTACTTATATTTATGAGAGACGAGGAGAGGGGAAAGGAGAGAAAGAAAGTGAGGGGTGAGAGGAAAAAAAGTGAGGAGGGGAAAAAAGGCGACATCAAGCCCTAGTAACCCCACACCGAGGAGTTACCTCTTACCCCGGGAACCATGGTAACCTCCGTGTAAGGTGACTGGACGGTAGAGCGACGGTCTCGCTTCATGCAGGTCGGCGTTCAATCCCCGACCGTCCAAGGGGGTTGGGAACCATACCTTTCCCCCCGTCTCATCCCAATCCTTATCCTGACCCGTTCCCAGTGCTATATACTCATAGTGGCTTGGCGATTCCTCCTCATAGTTCCCATCCCATCACTACTCTAGCAGAGTTCAGGAACAACTGACTTCTGACTTGTGTTAGCAGGCTGAGAACTTTCTCCTGCCTTTAGTTCATACTGCACCTTACCCTACTAGTTTTCCCTGGAACACGATCCGACAATCGGTTTAACTCCCAGGTTCCCCATTTACTATTGAGTGAAGAGTTAAGGATTGGCGCCTAGTCAATCCTCCTGTGGACAGGACTTGAACCCAGTTCAAATAGTTGGCGAGTGAGTTACCACTCCCGCACCAGGGACTGTCTTCTCATGGTAGCACCATCCACACTTGGCCATCGTAACCTCTCTACAGGGGAGGATTAACCCACAGTCTCTCGGTAACCATGGTGACATCTCCTGGAGGTACCTCACCCCGCTCACCCCCCCCCCCCCCCATCCCTAAAAAGTCACATAAAAACTGTATATCGTTAAAAGAAAAGTGTGTTACAGGTAACAATTTAAATATGTAGTTTCCTTTCATGGCTCTCTTCGTCTTCTCTTTTCATCCCTTCTACCTCCCTCCCTCCCTTCCTTCCTTCCTTCCTTCCTTCCTTACTTCCTTCCTTCCTTCCTTCCTTCCTTCCCTCCCTTCAACACTTTCTTGCCTTCTTTATGTTCTCCTCCCCCACCCCCGCCTGTACCATCACCCCTCCCTCCCCAGGGTCCGTCTATGGGGCTGTCTTGGGCCCGCCAGTCCCCTGGGGGCTGCAGGCAGACAATCACACCCCTTACCCTTCTGCTCTCCCCCACTCTCCTGATCTCCCCATCTCCCCCCAACATCCCTTCACTCCCCGTCTCCTCTATCTCCTCTACCTTTCTCCACCCTTTCCTTCCCTCTCTTTCCCTCTCCATCCTCTCTCTCTCCCCCTCGTTTCCAATATTTCGCCTCTGCCCCTTCACCTCCCCTCTGGAAACCTGGATGGTTTCGGACTTTGGGACAAGGTAGAGAAATTCACAAGGACACTCATCTCGTGCCTGTATCCATTCTGACAGGGCCGTTAGCGCAGTGGTCAGCGCAGTCGGTTCACAACCGAAAGATTCCAGTTTCATCTCCCGGGACTGGACAGACATTTCGGCGTGTTTCATTTCACCTGAAGCAGTCACCTAGCAGTAAATAGGTGGCCAGGAGTTGCTCAGCTGTTGTGGGCTGTATCCCGGGGAAGATCACAAGTTGGCCTAGGGTAGACCTCGATGACCCTAACAGGCTTCCTGTCCCCGACAAAGGGAAACAAACCATATGAAGTCTTGTATCGGACAGACATCGGTGACCTTACTCTCATGTCTGAGAGCAGTGAGAGAGAGAGAGAGAGAGAGAGAGAGAGAGAGAGAGAGAGAGAGAGAGAGAGAGAGAGAGAGAGAGAGAGAGAGAGAGAGAGAGAGAGGGGGAGGGTAATCGAGTCTTCTGCTAAGGAAGAAAAATATTATCCTTTAATTCTGCTCCTGAGGAAAATTAATTATACAGGCTCTTAAATTCCGCCTCACGTCCTTCACAGCCCTCCCCCGGCAGCCAACATAGTGAGTTTCTTAATCGCTGATGCTTCAAAAACTGTTGGACTTTGGACAAGACTTTGACTAAGCCACTGATACTAGAGCAATACTGATACTCTAGGACGGGTCTGATCTCACGGTGCTATAAATAGGTCGGAGCTGCAGTCCAAAGAATAACATAATTGTCTTCAAATTAATACCCAGAAACCCACCACTTACAAACGTATCAGTTTCTGGCATTATCTTGAAGGTGCCCTTGTAACCTGCTGCAGGTGAACAATCAGCATAAGAGTGTGTGGAAGCCGTAACACACACACACACACACACACACACACACACACACACACCCACACACACACACACACACACACACACACACACACACAAATTCTTAATTGTTTATTTTTGGAAAAGGTTCAAAGGTTTGCCACCAGACTAGTACCCGAGCTGAGAGGTATGAGCTACGAGGAGCGACTGCAGGAATTAAACCTCACTTCGTTGGAAGACAGAAGAGTTAGGGGGGACATGATCACCACATTCAAGATTCTCAGGGGAATCGACAGGGTTGATAAAGACAGGCTGTTTAACACAAGGGGCACACGCACTAGGGGACACAGGTGGAAACTGAGTGCCCAAATGAGCCACAGAGATATTAGAAAGAACTTTTTTAGTGTCAGAGTGGTTGACAAATGGAATGCATTAGGAAGCGATGTGGTGGAGGCTGACTCCATACACAGTTTCAAGTGTAGATATGATAGAGCCCAATAGGCTCAGGAAACTGTACACCTTTTGATTGACGGTTGAGAGGCAGGACCAAAGAGCCAGAGCTCAACCCCGCAAGCACAATTAACTAGGTGAGTACAACTAGGTGAGTACACACACACACACACACACACACACACATACGTTTTCTTAATTGTTTTATGATGATTAAAGAAGAGACAAAATACAATATAAACACAAAAATACATTAAAGAGCAAAATTACAGAAAGATTAATAATACATCAAGTCAGGAAATTAATAACTGACCTCAGTAAGGTGGCATCATTGTGTTTTTATGACGGCATATGTTTATTTTTGTAATTCTAACAATATTTGTCACACAAATACACTTCAACGCTTTTGTAGAAGTCAGAAGCTTTTGCAGACGTCATACTCTGAAGTATGCCTTCAGAGTCATACATAAATATTACAGTAACTATGAAACATGACTAAAACCTGCTTGATACCTGCTTGATGGGGTTCTGGGAGTTCTTCTACTCCCCAAGCCCGGCCCGAGGCCAGGCTTGACTTGTGAGAGCTTGGTCCACCAGGCTGTTGCTTGGAGCGGCCCGCAGGCCCACATATACCTGGTTGATGGGGTTCTGGGAGTTCTTCTACTCCCCAAGCCCGGCCCGAGGCCAGGCTCGACTTGTGAGAAGGGCAGCCAAAACACTTCTGAAGTATTAACATTCGATAATATTTGTCCATTTTGTTTCTTCTGCTTAAATGTCAACATCAATAACTATGGAAATCTTAATTTCTCCCCAATCTGCAGGGGGAAGCTCCCTTCCTGCCGTGCTGCAGTAATGGAGGCTTGGCCAATAAACAAGCTGGTATAAAAATGAGAGGAAGGGGATTGGCTGCCCTGTGGCTGAATGAGGGAATGTTAGAGAATTTGAGGAAATTTCCCGTTTAACGTGTTGGTGTATCTGAGAATTTTTCAACCGTGTTCTTTTATGTCTTATTTTTTCATGTATTTTCCTCCTCTTAGCCCTCTCTCGCCCTCCCTTTTACTTTGTCTTCGTTTCATCACATTTTTCTCTGCATTTCCTTTACATTTGTTTGAAGAGCTGTGTGTGATGCTTAACACGTGGTGATGGAGAGAGGTGTAGCGTGGCCAGCGTCGGAGGGGGAGCAGAAGGTCGTCTGTGGTGGCAGCAGCTGCTCGGCCAGCAGCGCCCTGGGACTGCGGCCAGGGGCGGCCTGGGGCTGCGGCCAGGGGCGGTCTGGGACTCCGGCTAGGGGCGGCCTGGTACTCCGGCTAGGGGCGGCCTGGGACACCGGCCAGGGGCGGCCTGGGACACCGGCTAGGGGCGGCCTGGGGCTGCGGCCAGAGGCGGCCTGGACACACTGCAGGCGCGGGGGTAACAGCCTCACTATTTCCTCATAACGTTGGCCATTCGTGTGACGCAAGAGTAAAGAACTCACAAGTGCACATAGTGACGACCATTAGTGTCACAGTGGACACGGTTAAGGCGGACGAGACTGACGTGGCAACTTTCTCCTGCCGTCGCCACTCGTCTAAGAGTTCAAGGGCAGTTAGCGTGTGCGTGGGAGATAAGACAGTGAGACGGAGTGTAGATGAATGTATCTCACCCAAAGGTAGATAAGATTATGGACTCCCTCCCTCCTAGCCTCCATCCTCATTACTCATAAGGATGCATATTTCCTTGCAGGATGATTGAGAGGGACAGCTCTGCAAACTAACGGCATTTGGTCTCTCAGGAGAGATTTGCATCCCGCGCTCCGATGGAAGAGTGGCTGGGAAATACATTATTTATGCTTCATATATTTGAAGTCTTTAATTTATGGAATGACATTCTTAAGGTTAAGTGTATGATGGGAGTGAGATATGAGTGTGAGATGTGAATTATGAGTGGCAGGGGTGTAGAGGGCGGAGAGCAACCTGTCCCCCTTACAAACAACGTCGCTTTTCGCTCATATGCGTCACATGAGGCCACAAACTGTCGCACTAGAAAATGGAAGCGGCTGGCGAAAGTGACGTACTGTCCCGTATTCTGTTTTGGGTTCTCTGGTAGGTTAGGATAAGTGCACTTAAAATTGACCGCTTTCTAGACGTTGGAAACCTTAGGAGGACGGACTGAGGAGGGGACACGTTCAACACATACACACACACACACACACACACACACACACACACACACACACACCCACACACACACACACACACACACACACACACAGCTGAAACATTACCAAGACTGGTGATGGACTACACCAGGGCGGCCAGCAGTCTGTGGAGTCAGCGTCATGTATTAATCTGCCTCTCCGCCTCACAGATAAACGATTCTTTTGTAATGAATTACACGATTCAGAGATTTCCAAAAATATCAAAGTTGAGTATTGTGTCTTGGGTTAAATGTGGTAAAAGGCCAAGGCTGCTGGCTGTGTGTTACCATGATCTTCGCAGACCAGTACGTTGGCAGTTCACTGGATCGCTGGCAAGTCCTTAAAAGGCTGGTGAAATTAGCGCTAGAAAATTATTCATAGGATAGAAAAGAAGGTCGGAAATGGGTCGCTGACACATTCTCCAGTGAGTGGGAAGGCTGCGTTGCACTGGAGCATTACAGCCAAGTTGTCCACAGACAGGTAAGGATTGCTGTCCACAGGCGTGAGCACATTAAAGGAGTAAGGCTTCCCCAGAAGGCCCCTGGTCCCACACCCACGCGAGACGACACACAAGAACTAAAATAATCCCATTTTGAGGCTCGATAGTTCGTCGACGACACTTCGAGCCGAAGCAGCCTCACCATCTACACTGTTCCAACAGGGAGATAAATGGCACTTCGGTTAACGGTGGTCGTGAACTGCTGCTGCTTCAGATTCACCGCCAAGGGTATTCAATTCATACAGGTCCAGTTGGCGGCCCTAAAACTGGCGCCTTCAGATCGGTTACTACAGAACGCCAAATATCTCTAATTTTCACCGAACAGGCAATTAATAACAAATTTTCCTTTGATGAAGACTTACGCGAGATGTTGGCGTGTTAGGAAGGTGCAGGTGCAGGCTGATCACGGCCAGACACCTGCCAAGTATGCCATCTGCAACCTGCCTCCGACTCCCTCAATGCAACAAGGAGGACAACCCACCTGATCTACTGAGACCGACCTCAGTCAGAGACAGCGTTCACATTGCATGCTATTAATTCCAGTAAACCACTACCGTTCTTTACGTTAGAATCCATAGTGTTACAAGAGTGGTGCCTAAAGTAGGAGGACAGGCTGACTACAGTACAGGGTGACCACAGTACAGGGTGACCACAGTACAGGCTGACCACAGTACAGGCTGACCACAGTACAGGCTGACCACAGTACAGGCTGACCACAGTACAGGGTAACCACAGTACAGGCTGACTATAGGACAGGCTCACCACAGGCAGCAACCTGCGCATGTTTGTTTACCTGGCGCACCATCAGAAGTTGCTGTTGCGCCGTGTTGAGAGGCGGACGTTGCGCCGTGTTGAGAGGCGGACGTTGCGCCGTGTTGAGAAGTGTATGAGGTGGAGTCTGGAGCCCCGCTCCTGGAAGGCAGCCCAAGGCCACTTATCAGACCTGAAGGAGGTGGAATTTGGCTCGTAGACGGCAGCCCAGGAGCAGTTATTAAGACTCTTCTGGAACACTCGTCACGGCAATAACAATAATCATCCTGGCTGCCAACCTTCCTTGCTTTCTCTCTTCATTCACGCCTTTGTCTTTCATCTCTCCATTCCTTTCTTCCTTTATTTCATTCCTTCCTTCATTCCTGCCATCTTTGTTGTTTGTTTCAGATTTAGCTACTCAGAATGAAATGTCCATGTAGCACGGGGTATGGTGAGCCTGTAAATTCCTGTCATCCTTACCTACACGCTCTTTACATCAGTCCACCTATTCCTTCTTCCGTCTCTACATGTCTCCCTACCTAACTCCCTGTTCCTCCTTCCCATCCCTCCGTCCCTCCCTTTCTACCTCCCTCCCCCCCCCTCTCTCCTTCTCCCCATATGCTCTTCCCTACCCCTCCTCGACCCTTCCCTCCCTACTGCTGCTCCCTGAGGGTATGACCGCTGGATCAGGGTAGAGAGGGAGGCGAGTGATGGCTCAGTTATTGCCTCTCCAATATGAGAACACTGCATGAGATGTCTTCACCTCTCACCGCCGCTCACTAATGAAACTATCCACGCCAACAACACACACAACAGCAACAACAGCAGCAACAACAGCAGCAACAATAACAACAACAGCACAACAACAACAACAACAACAAGAGCAGCAACAAAATTAACAATAATGGCATTAACAAACTAATTAGAAAAAAAAACAAACAAACTCAAACATGAACAAAAAAAATCGCTATAAAATTATTTACATTTATGGCCGTCATTGTTCCCGACCAAATATAGTAATATCCAATCAATGGCTTCCTCTCCCAAATCACGTCGGTGCAAATTTATATTTACCAATTAACTAAATGGAACTCTGCTCACAATTAATATAATCTAATTGAATAAAGAATCTATAATCTTTTTTTTTATTTACCCACGTCCTAAAAAAATATATATAAATATCTTGATAAATCTTATGAATGAGCGAGTCAAGGGAGTGGAAAGCGGTGTGGAGATTCGCGTCAGCTCTCAGGAGGATTGGATCCCGGATTTTCAAGAACGCATTCGATAAATTTTAGAGTTTGTTGAAGGTTACGAGAAGTTGCTTATTCGCTCCAGCGTCAGAGTCGACTTAGTTCTACTTGATATTATCTTGGATCACCATTAGTATTGTGGTTGATGAGTGACGAGCTGCTGTCTATATGTATTATCAACTATAATATTTATCCTTGCAAAATGAATACAACAGTATGTGAACCGTTTTTTGTGGAGCAACACTTCATATTTTGTGTTACCATCCGCAGTCGCCAAAGTATTGTCATTTTTGGGATAACAGGTAGTGATGTGACCCCCTCCAGCCGGTCGGTCGAGCGCGACAGCACGCTGGACTTGTAATCCTGTGGCCCGGGTTCGATCCCCAGGCGCCGGAGAGAAACAATGGGCTAAGTTTCTTTCACCCTATGCCCCTGTTACCTAGCAGTAAAATAGGTACCTGGGTGTTAGTCAGCTGTCACGGGCTGCTTCCTGGGGGTGGAGGCCTGGTCGAGGACCGGGCCGCAGGGACACTAAAAGCCCCGAAATCATCTCAGAGAACCTCAAGATAACCTCAAGATAACCCCACCCCATCTTCCACCCTCGTCAATGCACAATAAAGTCACAATAGTGTGATGTATCTATGAGAAAATATTGAGGTTATACGGTGGATCTACTATTGTCGCCCCAGAAACAGGCACTATCTACTAATCACGATGAGCCCAAAATATTACAACNGGCAATATGGCGTCGCAGACCACTATATCATGGAGCCATATGGCGTCGCAGACCACCATATCAGTGGAGCAATATGGCGTCGCAGAGCACCATATCAGTGGAGCAATATGGCGTCGCAGAGCACCATATCAGTGGAGCAATATGGCGTCGCAGACCACCATATCAGTGGAGCAATATGGCGTCGCAGACCACCATATCAGTGGAGCAATATGGCGTCGCAGACCACCATATCAGTGGAGCAATATGGCGTCGCAGACCACCATATCAGTGGAGCAATATGGCGTCGCAGAGCACCATATCAGTGGAGCAATATGGCGTCGCAGAGCACCATATCAGTGGAGCAATATGGCGTCGCAGAGCACCATATCCGTGGAGCAATATGGCGTCGCAGACCACCATATCAGTGGAGCAATATGGCGGTCGCAGAGCACCATATCAGTGGAGCAATATGGCGTCGCAGAGCACCATATCAGTGGAGCAATATGGCGTCGCAGAGCACCATATCCGTGGAGCAATATGGCGTCGCAGACCACCATATCAGTGGAGGCAATATGGCGTCGCAGAGCACCATATCAGTGGAGCAATATGGCGTCGCAGAGCACCATATCCGTGGAGCAATATGGCGTCGCAGAGCACCATATCAGTGGAGCAATATGGCGTCGCAGACCACCATATCAGTGGAGCAATATGGCGTCGCAGACCACCATATCAGTGGAGCAATATGGCGTCGCAGAGCACCATAACAGCGGAGCAATATGGCGTCGCAGAGCACCTTATCAGTGGAGCAATATGGCGTCGCAGAGCACCATATCAGTGGAGCAATATGGCGTCGCAGAGCACCATAACAGCGGAGCAAGATGGCTTCCTGCAGGCGTTTTGATGTGAGCGTATCTTGTAAAATGTGGTAATCATTTCAAAATAATTCATCTTCACAGCCAACGGCCTCATCAACAAAGACCAAATGTTCATTCCATGTAGCAGCCAACCCCTTCCCTCCCTTTCCTCTGGCTCGGTTCGTTCAAGCGGCGGTCAACACCCCCAGAAATGCATTCATCAATTTTAACGTAATGAGTATTCAACAAAAATTTCTCGATTACATACTTGAATGTGCTGGGTAGTTACGACGAACTCTGGTTAATTTAGGTGATTATGGTCTGTTGGCAATTACTGATATTTGCAGTACGTCGGTGAAGCATTTAGGGAGGTGCGATTCGAGCAGAGGACGTGAGTGAAACACTGTTCGAGAAAAGTATATACGTCATCAGGGAAGAAAGTACATACGTCATCAGGGAAGAAAGTACATACGTCATCAGGGAAGAAAGTACATACGTCATCAGGGAAGAAAGTACATACGTCATCAGGGAAGAAAGTACATACATCATCAGGGAAGAAAGTACATGCATCATCAGGGAAGAAAGTACATACGACATCAGGGAAGAAAGTACATACATCATCAGGGAAGAGAGTACATACGTCATCAGGGAAGAGAGTACATACGTCATCAGGGAAGAGAGTACATACGTCATCAGGGAAGACAGTACATACGTCATCAGGGAAGACAGTACATACGTCAAAAAAGGAAGGCATGATGACCATCTGTGGCCTGAATCAAGGCGAGGCGTGACTCACATGTGACCTGAGACGGAAGGAAGAATAAGGTATGATTGATCGAGATTATTTTCTCGAAAACTTGAAACTCTGTAATTCAAGATGGAAAATGCACTGATGGTAACTGCATGATCAATAATATTATTAGATACAATTGAAGGTAATTACGTGGTATAAAAGTTAACTATGATTACACTACGTAACAATATCTTTACCCTGACTAGTGTTATTTCTTGATTGCTTATGGCTCCAGAGTATAGAGAATGGTTATTATTACCCACAACCTCTGCTTTGACCTTGGCCTCAAACAGCGTATGGGAGACGTCTTCAAGGTTACACGAAGGCTGGAGACTTGTTAATTAGAGCTGTAACAGCTCTTGGCTTTAAGCTAAGACAAAACTCAAAGTAAAGCTTGTGGGGAATAATAGCTATTTTCTGTACTCAAGAGGCATAAGCATTTAGAAAATAGTACCCCACAGAGGCAAAATTGGTGATGCATTTTGGTGTATGTCATTGGAGGTCATTTTTGCAGTCACGGCGCAAAATACAAATTGAAATGATCCTAACACAGGTCAAAGATGCTGCGAACATACGACCACCTGAATCCTGGCAAGGGTAGGCAATTTGACCGGATAAACGAAAAACTATACTTGGAGTAAGTTTAATCATCTTCAATCAGTACAGGGCCACTGAGAACCATCTCCTCCCCATTACACGTGTCAGAGCAAGTGCACATGTGTCTTTTGGTGAGCTGGTGTTGTACTGTAAGTCGACAGGTGCGTGAATGTCAGCCCCTGTAGTGAAGTGTTCGCTGCGGCACACTGAGTACAAGGGAGGACAAACTACAGTACCCATACTCGCCGTCGTGCCATGAATGCTTCACGTCAGTGGTTACAAGACAATCGACTTGAGAATGGTCCAGGACGGACCGAAAGTCGTCGTCCCTTCACCTTCTAGTGTGTGGTCTGGTCAACATGCTTCACCCTGACGAGTGAGACAGTGAGACGTCATGACCTAGTTGGAGGGGCTCTCTATGGTCCACTTACGTAACCACTTACGAAACCTGTACATCTTTCCTCAATCACGGCGACTTTTTTGCATTTCTTCAACAGTGTACGAGCTCCGAAACACTACGAGGTTGATAATAATAACAATAACCTTGGGTTGTGAAGTGTCCAAGCACATAAACAGTATAATAAATGTAAACAAAGCCATCACGATTAAGGAGAGATGTAGAGGTTTCGTAACTGGATGCCTAAATGCCCGAGTCCTGGGCCCTGGTTGTTGCAGATGCAGGGAGTGCAAAGAGCCCCCCGCGAGGCTCGCAACACCGCCAGCATCACCACGGTAACAGATGCCACGATGGGGTGGAGATCTGAGGTGAAGGAGCCGGAGATGTGATGGAAAGAGAGATGAAAGGGTTGAGGAAGAGAGTGGTGAGAATAGAAGGAGATGAAAGATAAAGATAGGGGGGGGGGATATGAGAGGGACGAGAAAGAGTGGTGAAGGGAAAAGGGTGATGGGAATACAAATAGATGGGAAGAGTAGAATAACGATGAGAGAAGAGAAATATGAGAGGAAAGGGAAAGATGAGAAAGGAGAAGGAGGAGGGCGTTTTCAGGGGAAAGCGCCAAGCCATTAGGACTATATAGCACTGGGAAGGAGTCAGGATAAGGATTTGGGGATGGGACGGAGGAAGGAAGGAACGGTGCCCAACCACTTGGACGGTCGGGGATTGAACGCCGACCTGCATGAAGCGAGACCGTCGCTCTACCGTCCAGGAGAAGGAGGAAGAAAGGGGAGAAGTGTTTATGAGAGGGGAAGAATACCAAACCAGGAAGAGCTAAACAGTTGCCCGCACTGTTTTCTTGCTGCCAGCTCAAACAGGCACTACGGGCTCACCATAGCCCGTGCTACTTGGAACTTTTAGTTCCCAGTAGCTGAATCTTAAACAACAACAACAGCTCAAACAGAATGCACAATACAACGAGAAATACACAGAATACAACGAGAAATCCAAAATACAACAATACACAGAATACCAGAATATCTTCACAATAATTTCATACGTAATTACATACATGGGTGTGAAGAGATATTAAATGAAAACAATGTATTGCAGACAGGTGGAGGAGCCTGTGTTACAGCGAGGGAGACGCACGCAATAGTTCGTTTGTGGATTCAGAAGCGGATTAATAGTTCGTGGAAGGCCAGAGGATTATGTGAGGATTATGCCCTATGTACATCCCTTGACATATATTGTTCCGGCTTTGTTGATTGTTAAATTACTATGAGTGTATGATTTCGGGCGCATGTGTGTGTGTGTGTGTGTGTGTGTGTGTGTGTGTGTGTGTGTGTGTGTGTGTGTGTGTGTGTGTGTGTATGTGTGTCTCACTCTCTTTCTGTCCCCCTGCATTCACTCCCTCTTTCCTTATTCTCTCTCTTCTTCATCCATCTTTCTTTCATCCCTCCCTGTCTCCTCGTTCACTCCCAATGCCTCTTTCTTTTCTCTCACTACCTCTCACCTCTCTCCCCCGTCCCTCTGCTTCCTCACTCTCCTAACTCATCGTCTAGACAGGGTCTTTTATAAGTTTTTTTATGGGAGAGTGATTGCAGTACTAGACCCCCCTTCCCTCTCCCTCCCATGCCTTCAGCCTCTTCTTCCTCATCTCCCACCCTCCCATCACTCCTCCCTCTCCCAGTCTCTCTCGTCAAGCCCTCGGCCCAGCTGAGCTTGGTCGGCTGACAGCACACTCATGGAACATGTGTAGAGTGTTACAGGTTCCTCACTCATACACTCATCGGGAGAGCGAGCCCAAGGTCCTCCCCAGAGAGTGGGTAGGACGGTGAGTACACTACTGAGCGGCCAGCGATGGCGTCACTTATCATGGCAACAGCCAACGAACCCCAAGATGAGTGTGCCACAATCATGGCCACAAAGACTGATAATTGATCATATAAAAAAACCGTAAAGGAGAATATTGTGAGTCTTCAGTCTCATAAAGCTTCATGCAAGAGTTAGGCGAATAACTGAGAAGCATGAACCGCAACACAGGAAGACTCAGAGGTCCCGGTGTGAGGCGGGGGGGAACTGGTGTAACATGATGGTGTTCTGTGGCCCTCAGGAGCTACACAAGGTACCGAGCAACGCGCACAACATACAGAAGCAGGCGAGGAGTCACAATAACGTGGCTAAAGTACGTTGACCAGACCACACACTAGAAGGTGAACGGACGACGACGTTTCGGTCCGTCCAAGACCATTCTCAAGTCGACTTGAGAATGATCCAGGACGGGCCGAAACGTCGTCGTCCCTTCACCTTCTAGTGTGTGGTCTAGCCAACAAGGTTGACGAAGTATACCTCCAGTTGTTCAAACTTAACTCCCCGACCCTGTTCCCCGAAGCCTCTCCTAGATATAAATATTTCTAGTCAGATTATTTCCCAGTTGTTTGACACCTAATCCCACAGACGACAATCCGGACGAGGTCACCATAGTAACGGTAAAAATGATGTTGTCGAGACAGCTTGTCAAAGCTGCAATTACGCCATTAAAAACGCACCCACTAACCGGCTGGGAGTTCACATTTTTGACGGAATTATATTTTTCACTTGTTTGCACTATTAACTGGAACCGACTTATTAATTCGACGACGCTGTTAGGAACCTTTTTGCGCGCAGGGGGCTGCGCGCCCTTTTATTTATAGTTCTTCTTTTATTACTATTCCTAAATTCCGTTTAGATGTAGTATTTTGATAATTCAATAATGTTTGTCAACTCAGTATCATATTTATCCTAGGAATTATACATATTATTGTCGATGATTATTCTAACCTCTCTGATTAATGTTTAGATGTGCTGTATGTAAACTGTTTACCACACTAACATGCATAATAACATTTCATTCACCTGAGCACTGGGAGCCTCGAACACCCGACCTCCAGCAAGGGAGACAGTCGCTCTATCAACTGTGCAACTGAGTTGCCATGGAATCCTTCCCGTTTAAGGCTAGCTCAGTGGTGCAGTTGATAGAGCGACTGTCTCCTGCGCTGGAGGTCGGGTGTTCGAGGCTCCCAGTGCCCAGGTGAATGAAATGTTATTATCCATGTTAGTGTGGTAAACAGTTTACATACAGCACATCTAAACGGAACCCAGGAACAGTAATAAGAGAAGAATTATAAATAAAAGAAAATAGTAATTGGCAAATACAGTAAACATAAAAAATATATTATCAAAAACTAAGAATAAAATCTTTAAGCAAAGTTTAATTTTTTTAAATAATTAACAATAAATTAAATCTATATATCTGAAAAAAAAGTTTATGTGTCCAAAATCGGAAGCCAGACTTTCCAATATGACACATGGGTGGAATGGCGGTGTCATAGGCCAGTCCGGGTCGGCCCCAGTGCCCTCCTTTAAGATGAATCAGCTCCTACTCCAATTCCCAGCGACTCCCAGCTCTCTATAACATCCCAACTTATACACAGTTAAAAAGCGTTGTTGTTATGTTCTTACACCTTTGCATGAAAGTAAACACTGCAAAAATAACATTGTGATTGCATTGCGTGTTTGTTGATATTGCACGTTCTGTGGGAGACAAGAGAGAGAGATGGGAGAAGAGGAGGGAGAGTGGAATAGGGGAGAATGAGGGGGAATCGAGAAGAGGGGAGATTGGGGGGGGGGAGAAGAGAGGGAGTGGGGGGAGGGAGATAAGGGACCTGCCAGGTACACATCTAGTAAATATATAGATCAAATTAAAACCCATACAATTAAAAATTCCCTCTATATAATATATATAACATTTATTCGGTAATATAATTAATGAATATGATTAATACCAGACATATTCACGTCACACAGATTACACAATTCAATTTGATTTAATATTTAGTTTAAAAGCTTGTTGATATTTATTCAGACTTACAGAGCATAAAGATATATAATGTGAATAAATTGCTGAAATTAATCATTATGAAACTCAAATGTCCATAATAAAAAATAATCAAGTTACAATGATACAAGCCCTAATATTCAGCTTATTTCGTTTTCAATTTGAAATGCACAAAATTTTTCATATTATATATTATAAAAAGAAGCAAAATTACATTCAGTTGGAAATCCCACCGCTGCCACCAATGAAGAATGACCAATTATGGCAAAATATATATATATAAATTTGCCTATAAGTTCTGGATGTTCCCAGCTGTCCTACATTCAGGACAGAGGAACACACAGCTATACTAGACAGACTAACAGTTGGTACTATGTAGTGCTATACACCCTCACAGTAAACGCTGCTAGGTATATAAATATGTATCATCTTGGCAGCTTTATAATGCTTCACTTTTAGTCAGTAATGCCATTGTTTGGTTATTTGAGATGTTAATGGTGTAGTTGCTTTTGTTGTGTTCCTATTGTTGGGGTTGGGGGGTGATGTTATGGTTGTGGTGGGGGTGATGTTATGGTTGTGGTTGGGGGTGATGTTATTGTTGTGGTTGGGGGTGATGTTATGGTTGTGGTGGGGGGTGATGTTATGGTTGTGGTGGGGGTGATGTTATTGTTGTGGTGGGGGTGATGTTATGGTTGTGGTGGGGGTGATGTTATGGTTGTGGTGGGGGTGATGTTATGGTTGTGGTGAGGGGTGATGTTATGGTTGTGGTGGGGGGTGATGTTATGGTTGTGGTGGGGGTGATGTTATGGTTGTGGTGGGGGGTGATGTTATGGTTGTGGTGGTGGTGATGTTATGGTTGTGGTGAGGGGTGATGTTATGGTTGTGGTGGGGGTGATGTTATGGTTGTGGTGGGGGTGATGTTATGGTTGTGGTGGGGGTGATGTTATGGTTGTGGTGGGGGTGATGTTATGGTTGTGGTGGGTGGTGATGTTATGGTTGTGGTGGGGGTGATGTTATGGTTGTGGTGGGGGTGATGTTATGGTTGTGGTGGGGGTGATGTTATGGTTGAAGTGAGAAGTGATGTTAGAGTTGGTTCTGCGATTATTATTGCTGTTGTAGGTGAGAATAATGCTGTTGAAGGCGAGTTGATATTACTGATAATATTGTTGCTGGGATGTGGGTCATGTTAATTTCGGAGATAATGATTCCGTTAGTGTTGGAGAAGCAGTAGTTAGCGGTGACAGTAATGATGTTGTCTCTTCCAATTATTTCCGCTTTGTGTCTTCTGCTATTAATTATATATTCTGCTGTCTTTGTTTTGCTATCGTTTGTGTGATATAGATGAAAGGGTGGTTAGTGTTTACGACAAAGACATCAACACGGCCAATGAACCCAGATGGAGTTCAGACAAGACTCAAAACAACATCCTCTGACAATAGGAGCCTCAATCAGCCTCACACAAAACACTGACAGTCTCGCTCTTGTACTGTCCAACACGACACACACACTGACAGCGGAGCTCTCACACTGAACGACACGACTCACACAATAGTTCCACGGGACCAGACGGCTATCATGTCGAGTGTGACCAGACGGTTATCATGTCGAGTGTGACCAGACGGTTATCATGTCGAGTGCGACCAGACGGCTATCATGTCGAGTGTGACCAGACGGCTATCATGTCTGTGCGACCAGGCGGCTATCATGTCGAGTGTGACCAGACGGTTATCATGTCGAGTGTGACCAGACGGTTATCATGTCGAGTGCGACCAGACGGCTATCAGGTCGAGTGTGACCAGACGGTTATCATATCGAGTGCGACCAGACGGCTATCATGTCGAGTGTGACCAGGCGGCTATCATGTCGAGTGTGACCAGGCGGCTATCATGTCGAGTGTGACCAGGCGGCTATCATGTCGAGTGCGACCAGGCGGCTATCATGCCTGTGCGACCAGACGGCTATCATGCCTGTGCGACCAGACGGCTATCATGCCTGTGCGACCAGACGGCTATCATGCCTGTGCGACCAGGCGGCTATCATGTCGAGTGCGACCAGACGGCTATCATGCCTGTGCGACCAGACGGCTATCATGCCTGTGTGACCAGACGGCTATCATGCCTGTGCGACTAGATGTACAGATCTACTCTCCCTGACCTATCTGCTAGGCGGTTAGGATTAAGCCCATGATCACATAAAACTGTTTTGTTCTGGCAATGTTTCTTATACTCGCTGCGAGGATAATGAACAACATTGAATCTCTGATGTTCACACAGTCTTCTTTGAATGTTGCTTTGGCACATCTACTCTTCACTGGCTCTATTCTGCATTTCCTTCCATGTCGTTCACTCCAGTAAGCTATTTTACTGAGCAAATTTGGGACTTGGCCTTCCACTAGTTTCCACGTATATTTTATGTGATACACCTCTCGTCTCCTTCCCTGTATACACTTTGTGTATACAGGGAAGGAGTATACACTTTGAGAGCTTTGAAACAGTGCCAATACTCTAAGGGGCTTTATCGTGTCTGTGTGTGTGTGCCCCTAGATGGTCTGATGTGCTGTAGGTGGTCAAACTGTCCGGTAATGCTAGTGATTAGTGACTATTTGTATTTTAGACATTAGAAACTCTTGTCATGAACCACAGTAACCATTGGCTCGTGACTCGCGACTCTCAAACCTCGATATATTAGACATCTGCTATAAAATGGTATGGAATCAGCTATAAACTTCTATCAGAACTTGGACACGTGCGCGACTTTATAACACAACAGAATAGTGATATAAATAAACTTATGCCATATTATATAAAAGAGAGCATGAATATTAACTGTGCTACGACTGCGAGGTCCCACAACGCAGTTGGTCTGTGATGATAGCTATCTTCATATTGTTCTTATATATATATATGTGTGTACTCACCTAATTGTGCTTGGGGGGGTTGAGCTTTGGCTCTTGGTCCCGCCTCTCAACTGTCAATCAACTGGTGTACAGATTCCTGAGCCTACTGGGCTCTATCATGTGTGTGTGTGTGTGTGTGGAGAGATTTCTTATGCTTTGTTTTGCTTTTATCTTACAGAACCTGAGGATATGCTTACCAATGGTGTGTGAGATCACCACAACTAGTCGTCCCTACCAGTGGTGTGAGCTTACGACGCAACACAAAACCGTTTTACCAGTGGTAATTTACTATTTACTTCCATGTGGTATCAGCCACATCCCTCCCTGCCACTGGTGTGAGGGCGACACATCACCAACCTTCCATGTCAGTGATGTGACCTTATGGCAGCGTCACTTTCCGTGACAGTGATGTGACCTTATGGCAGCGTCACTTTCCGTGACAGTGATGTGACCTTATGGCAGCGTCACTTTCCGTGACAGTGGTGTGACCTCGTCCCCACACTCCCCCCCCCCCTCCCCCCTGGATGTACTTTAGGCTTGCGATAAGACACTTACAAAAGCACTATACCGTAAATCTTAAATATATATTTTGTAAACACTTACAGATACATTCTTATAAACTAACCTATAAATTATCTAAAAAAATAAATCAGGAAATAATACTTCTGGAAATGATACTGGAATTTTCTTACGAAAAGACTTGCAATTTTTAGAGGAAAAATATTGAAATTATTTTACGAAATTTCTTTAATATTTTAGGGAAAAAAGTTAATAATGCTGAAAATCCTATACTGCTAGTATTAATATAATACATATAGGTATACTAGGTATATACCAGAAATATTCACAATTTTGTACATACCCAACGAGATTCTCTGGAAATATAACATTTGATATATTCCCTTGGATTACTTTTGAATTAGCATTGGAATATATATCACATGAAATAACTCCGGGAATCACAATGAAACCAGTCCTAGAAATAACAATAACGGTGCGCGCACACGCACGCACACACACACACACACACACACACACACACACACACACACACACACACACACACGCACACACACACACCTACACACACCTACACACACACACACACACACACACACACACACACACACACACACACACACACACACACACCTACACACACCTACACACACACACACACACACACACACACACACACACACACACACACACACACACACACACACACACCTACACACACACACACACACACACACCTACACACACACATACACACACACATACACACACACACACACACACACACACCTACACACATACACACACACACACACACACACACACACACACACACACACACACACACACACACACACACACACACACACACACACCTACACACACACATACACACACACATACACACACACACACACACACACACACACACACACACACACACACACACACACACACACACACACACACACACACCTACACACACACACACACACACACACACACACACACCACACACACACACACACACACACACACACACACACACACACACACACGCGCACGCAATTATGACGACTGTTGCAGGAACCATTGCCGTGAAAGGGCTTAGTGGTTGGGGCAGAGAATCACAGAAGACCAAGCAAGGACACGAGTACACGAACAAAACTTGTTAGAAAAAAAACATACCTTACATTTCTAGCAATGCTACTAGTAATTGAAGACTTCATCCTCGAACAAGTTGACTAACAATGAATCCCAGAATGGGACAAGAAACATGAAGATCGAGGCTGGTTGAAGCAGCAGAAAGACACGAGCCTGCACCCGGAGGAGGAGGAAAGGAGAAAAATAAGTCAGAAACAATTCACAAAAGCCAGACCTGATCTTCACAAAGAGACGGACTTTGTTAGAGTTATACACGGACAAGAAAACGGGCTCCAGCGACCACTGTTTATGAGTCTCTGATTATGTAGTTGAAATGAAAGCTGCAGAGATAGTGAGAGATGAGGAGAGAGACGCGCGTATATAAAGGAGACTACCAGTAGGTCAGACACTTCTTATATATATATATATATATATATATATATATATATATATATATATATATATATATATATATATATATTATATATATATAAATATATATTATATATATAAATATATATTATATATATATAAATATATATTATATATATATAAATATATATTATATATATATAAATATATATTATATATATGGGTACGTGAAATTTATATTATTATGATCATTCAAATGTCATTGTTATTATTATTATTATTGAGGAAGCCATTATATATATACTGACTGTTGTAACATAATACACTTAGTGTCATTATAATCAACGCTATTTCCCCGTTATCAGCGGGTCGGATGTGATGGAAGTTAGATAACTACACATAGATGTTAGATGTTGTTTAACAGTTTACTAAACATGTAAAAATATGTAAATTTGTTGAGAATTGTAATGTTTATGTGTGTACATGTATGAATATATATTTATATATATATATAATATATATATATATATATATATATATATATATATATATATATATATATTATATATATATATATATAATGTGTTTATAAGAGTTGTTGTATTACAAAGTCCATCTTAGGAATATTAAATGTTGTGTAAAAAAATATATATATATATATATATATATATATATATATATATATATATATATATATATATATATATACATATATATATATATATATATATATATATATATATATATTATATATATATATATATGTAAAAATAAAAAAAAGTAAATAAAATTCTGTGAAAATAGCATGTTTTGGATCGGACAGCCTTTGTACCTAGTATCATTCGGGAATTGAACTCAAACCTGCCTCGTGCAACAGCCTCAAAGGAAGCTGTTGCACTAGTAACCAGCTTACGATAATAATTACAGTGGCAACCAGGCCAACTTACTATTTTTTCCTATACTCTATATATTTATACTTATACTTTTATACTTATTTATACTTATTTATAACAGTACACAGTACACAACTATAGACATGATAANATGCTTAAATGAAGGAAATGATAATTAAGAGCTAGGAGTACAGTATCTTTCTGTCTGAATTGAAGGAGTTTGTAAAATTCAGTTTTGGTTGCAGAATGGTGGCCGCTTCCGGACTGACTTCTCATAGTACCCTTGTACCCTTGGTATCCAAGGAGCTTGTACTGTACCCTTGGTATCCAGGGGGGAGGTCTGTCAGAGCGAGGAGCATGACTCCTCCGTCCCTCTGCCTTGAGGTGCAGAGGGACGCGCCAACAAAGAGAGGTCTAATGACCTCCGGGAGATCGCCAGCCTGGTCGAGGTTGGGGAGAACGGACGCATATTGATGATAGATTAATCCCCAAGGTCTAGCACCGGGACAAAAAGATCGTTCAGAGCTTAATTACAGTGGGAAGTGATGAGCAGAAAGCTAAAAAAAAATACCGAGAAAATAAAATGTAATTAATGTAAAATAGGTATTATGATATAAAAACTGAAGATTTTGCTTCTAAATTGCATCAGAGGGACGTTTGCAACCATGACCTCCAAACATGCTCCCAGTACCCTACCAGGACACTCTTACTAGACATAGAGGCGGCCACCCGCCTCTTCATGATAGCAACTTGTTATAACCTTCTTATGGTTCCAGTATGATATTTTCAGAATGGATATCGTAAATGCAGCCAAGTAGCTGACATTGCGTCTCTGGACGTATGTCATGGAACCTCATCAAGGTGACGCGGTAGTCCAGAATACGCAGAACCCCGGGATTACAGAACCCCCAAGAATACGCAGAACCCCAAGATACGCAGAACCCCAAGAATACGCAGAACCATGAAAATGTACGAAATGGTCTGGAAATCGCTGCACAGGAACAATAATTACATGTACATTTGTTATGCAATTATGTTGTTAATTTTTTAAATGCAGCTCTATGCCACCTGTTGTTTAAATGCAAAAATATTTATATACATATACATATGATGCATAATACGGGCGATGCATAACATGTGTGGCGTTGTTTGATAATGGTGGCGGCCTGGGAGGGCCTGACCTGGCTGAGGACGCTCCCATCACTCCTGCATGTTACTGAGGTCAGCAATGGTGAGTGGTGATGGAGGAGTCCTTGTGGTGGTGATGGTGGGGGCCTTGTGGTGGTGATGGTGGAGGCCTGTGGTGGTGATGGACGAGGCCTTGTGTGGTGGTGGTGGAGGCCTTGTGGTGGTGATGTGGGGGCCTTGTGGTGGTGATGGACGAGGCCTTGTGGTGGTGGTGGTGGAGGCCTTGTGGTGGTGATGGAGGGGGTCTTGTGGTGGTGATGGAGGCTTGTGGTTGGTGGTGGTGAGAGTGTGGCTGTGGTGGTGTGATAGTGGTGATGGTGTGACCCAGCACCTATTACACTTGTCTTATATGGAGGTCTCTCTCTCGCTCCTATTTCCCCATTCTCCTCCCTCCCTCCTCCCCCTCTCTTTTCCATTCTCCCTGTCCTTCCCCTTCCATTCTCTCTCATCTCTTCATTTTCTTTCTGTGTCCGTCCTCTTCTCTCTCCAGTGGGCACAATATGTTCGAGTAACGCTGAAAACAACGTTGTCGACGTTAATTTAACGCCCATAACATCTAGAAATGTGTTGATAAACACCACTATGGACAATGAAACCCATATTGCACACTTCATAGGAGTCTTTGGTTGACGCAATTGGAACCAGTCCTACTTAAGGAAGGGCATGGGGAGGGGGGGATTGACCCCAACTACCCTATAACACTCGCCATACAATCACAATTCATCATGGAAAGTTGCGTGAGGCTAACAGAAACCGTCTGTCTTCCAACCTCGAGCCGACACTCTTTTTATACCGTGTTGTGTGGCGGTGTCAGATAGTGCAGTAAGGCTTATGGGTTGGAATGGTGATGGAGGCTGGGGGGGGGATGATTGCAGGAATGGCAGTAGAGTTGGATTGTTGGATTACTGTGGCTCAGTAATGGTGTGTGGGGTGGGGGGAGCTGTGGTGGGGGGAGCTGTGGTGGGGGAGCTGTGGTGGGGGGAGCTGTGGTGGGGGTGTTACAGGAGGCGTTTACCTAGCAATGACTGCGGGGAAGTGACACTATAGCTCTTAATTCCCGCCAAACACACACCGAAACAACGACGTTGGTGCAACGTTCGAACAAGTTTTAACACCTCCTAACCAGTTATAGCAAGTTGTAACAACGTTCTAATACGTCATAAACACGTTAAGCCAAGATGTTACAACTTTATTACATGTTGTAACAAGCGGAAAATAGAGACAGTTTCGGTTTGTGTTTCCAGGATTACCTGCTGTTACTAGCCTTGTTGTACCTGCTGTGTCCTAGCTGAACATTCTTGACACTCGGAACTTGTGTAGAACATGACAAAGATGTGGATGGAGGTGGCTTCCACCACTACCTATTTAAGTGCAATTACTTGTTGATCGTCCATACATAGTATGGGTACGTCCTTACATTAGTGCCTCAGCTTCCACTTATGTCTTCTTGTCCTACTTTCTCTCCATTTAAACAGGCTATCTTTGTTCACCTTGTTTATTCCACACAGTATCTTGCATGCTGTGATCAATCCCTTCTGTTTTTCTATCCTCTAGGATTGTAAGACTAAATTGTAACCTCTGCAATGTTCAAGTTTTCTAATTTACAAGAATTCCACGCCGGTGCTGCGGTTACCTTGCGATGATTTCGGGGTTCAACGTCCTCGCGGCCCGTTTCTCGACCCGGTCTCCTATGTGTATTATAGTCTTATCCTAACATGGGTTGTATAGATTGTTGTGATGTACCCTGTGACTATATGTCTATGGTACCTGGTCCCTTCTATGTCTCTTATTTGTATTACCATACACTTGCTGGGATTTAAATCTAACAACCAATTATCTCCCAACTTCTGGATTTATTAAATGTGGTCCCCCTCGGTTTTTAATATTCCTTATTAGCCTAGCATCATCTGTAGACACCAATAAACTTTTTTTTTTAATCTTCAGTATGGTTGCTTCCTTATTACGAAGATAATATCATTCATAATTGTTCCATTTAAACTCATATATACACAAATAAACACAGATTAAATTTTCCATGGCCGGCGGGAACGCTTGGCAGCAGCCGCCTCGGCCCCGCCAGACACGCGATACTGAAACCAATCTCGAACAACCACGCCAACGTAATCATCGCCTTGATCAACAGTCTAGTTCCCTCAACTGACTCACCATTTGGCAACGTCAGCCCTTCCTTGTTGCCATCATCATCGACACCATCAGCGCCCCCTCCCCCTCTACCATCACCATCACTACCATCCACTGCTGCCAGCCCCATCATCATCCACGCCAGCTCACTCGTCAGCCATAACATGTTCCTCGGGTGTCGACAACTGTTTAGCAAACCCCCTGAGCGAGAGGTTGCGTGGCCTGGTGACCGGATTAAACATGTGACCCGTAAGGTCCATAACAGGGACCATCTCCCACAACACAGTGTGGACGCTCCTCCCCCTCGCTGTGCTCGGATATCGTCAGCAATATGGCGTCGCAGACCACCATATCCGCGGAGCAATATGGCGTCGCAGAGCACCATATCCGCGGAGCAATATGGCGTCGCAGACCACCATATCAGTGGAGCAATATGGCGTCGCAGACCACTATATCAGTGGAGCAATATGGCGTCGCAGACCACCATATCAGTGGAGCAATATGGCGTCGCAGAGCACCATATCAGTGGAGCAATATGGCGTCGCAGAGCACCATATCAGTGGAGCAATATGGCGTCGCAGACCACCATATCAGTGGAGCAATATGGCGTCGCAGACCACCATATCAGTGGAGCAATATGGCGTCGCAGACCACCATATCAGTGGAGCAATATGGCGTCGCAGACCACCATATCAGTGGAGCAATATGGCGTCGCAGAGCACCATATCAGTGGAGCAATATGGCGTCGCAGAGCACCATATCAGTGGAGCAATATGGCGTCGCAGAGCACCATATCCGTGGAGCAATATGGCGTCGCAGACCACCATATCAGTGGAGCAATATGGCGTCGCAGAGCACCATATCAGTGGAGCAATATGGCGTCGCAGAGCACCATATCAGTGGAGCAATATGGCGTCGCAGAGCACCATATCCGTGGAGCAATATGGCGTCGCAGACCACCATATCAGTGGAGCAATATGGCGTCGCAGAGCACCATATCAGTGGAGCAATATGGCGTCGCAGAGCACCATATCCGTGGAGCAATATGGCGTCGCAGAGCACCATATCAGTGGAGCAATATGGCGTCGCAGACCACCATATCAGTGGAGCAATATGGCGTCGCAGACCACCATATCAGTGGAGCAATATGGCGTCGCAGAGCACCATAACAGCGGAGCAATATGGCGTCGCAGAGCACCTTATCAGTGGAGCAATATGGCGTCGCAGAGCACCATATCAGTGGAGCAATATGGCGTCGCAGAGCACCATAACAGCGGAGCAAGATGGCTTCCTGCAGGCGTTTTGATGTGAGCGTATCTTGTAAAATGTGGTAATCATTTCAAAATAATTCATCTTCACAGCCAACGGCCTCATCAACAAAGACCAAATGTTCATTCCATGCAGCAGCCAAACCCTTCCCTCCCCTTTCCCTGGCTCGGTTCGTTCAAGCGGCGGTCAACACCCCCCAGAAATGCATTCATCAATTTTAACGTAATGAGTATTCAAACAAAAATTTCTCGATTACATACTTGAATGTGCTGGATAGTTACGACGAACTCTGGTTAATTTAGGTGATTATGGTCTGTTGGCAATTACTGATATTTGCAGTACGTCGGTGAAGCATTTAGGGAGGTGCGATTCGAGCAGAGGACGTGAGTGAAACACTGTTCGAGAAAAGTACATACGTCATCAGGGAAGAAAGTACATACGTCATCAGGGAAGAAAGTACATACGTCATCAGGGAAGACAGTACATACGTCATCAGGGAAGACAGTACATACGTCATCAGGGAAGACAGTACATACGTCATCAGGGAAGACAGTACATACGTCATCAGGGAAGACAGTACATACGTCATCAGGGAAGACAGTACATACGTCATCAGGGAAGACAGTACATACGTCATCAGGGAAGACAGTACATACATCATCAGGGAAGACAGTACATACGTCATCAGGGAAGACAGTACATACGTCATCAGGGAAGACAGTACATACATCATCAGGGAAGACAGTACATACGTCATCAGGGAAGACAGTACATACGTCATCAGGGAAGACAGTACATACGTCAAAAAAGGAAGGCACGATGACCATCTGTGGCCTGAATCAAGGCGAGACGTGACTCACATGTGACCTGAGACGGAAGGAAGAATAAGGTATGATTGATCGAGATTATTTTCTCGAAAACTTGAAACTCTGTAATTCAAGATGGAAAATGCACTGATGGTAACTGCATGATCAATAATATTATTAGATACAACTGCAGGTAATTTACGTGGTATAAAGTTAACTATGATTACACTACGTAACAATATCTTTACCTGACTAGTGTTATTTCTTGATTGCTTATGGCTCCAGAGTATAGAGAATGGTTATTATTACCCACAACCTCTGCTTTGACCTTGGCCTCAAACAGCGTATGGGACACGTCTTCAAGGTTACACGAAGGCTGGAGACTTGTTATTTAGAGCTGTAACAGCTCTTGGCTTTAAGCTAAGACTAAACTCAAAGTAAAGCTTGTGGGGAATAATAGCCATTTTCTGTACTCAAGAGGCATAAGCATTTAGAAAATAGTACCCCACAGAGGCAAAATTGGTGATGCATTTTGGTATATGTCATTGGAGGTCATTTTTGCAGTCACGGCGCAAAATACAAATTGAAATGATCCTAACACAGGTCAAAGATGCTGCGAACATACGACCACCTGAATCCTGGCAAGGGTTGGCAATTTGACCGGATAAACGAAAAACTATACTTGGAGTAAGTTTAATCATCTTCAATCAGTACAGGGCCACTGAGAACCATCTCCTCCCCATTACACGTGTCAGAGAAAGTGCACATGTGTCTTCTAGTGAGCTGGTGTTGTACTGTAAGTCGACAGGTGCGTGAATGTCAGCCCCTGTAGTGAAGTGTTCGCTGCGGCACACTGAGTACAAGGGAGGACAAACTACAGTACCCATACTCGCCGTCGTGCCATGAATGCTTCACGTCAGTGGTTACAAGACAATCGACTTGAGAATGGTCCAGGACGGACCGAAACGTCGTCGTCCCTTCACCTTCTAGTGTGTGGTCTGGTCAACATGCTTCACCCTGACGAGTGAGACAGTGAGACGTCATGACCTAGTTGGAGGGGCTCTCTATGGTCCACTTACGTAACCACTTACGAAACCTGTACATCTTTCCTCAATCACGGCGACTTTGTTTGCATTTCTTCAACAGTGTACGAGCTCCGAAACACTACGAGGTTGATAATAATAACAATAACCTTGGGTTGTGAAGTGTCCAAGCACATAAACAGTATAATAAATGTAAACAAAGCTATCACGATTAAGGAGAGATGTAGAGGTTTCGTAACTGGATGCCTAAATGCCCGAGTCCTGGGCCCTGGTTGTTGCAGATGCAGGGAGTGCAAAGAGCCCCCCGCGAGGCTCGCAACACCGCCAGCATCACCACGGTAACAGATGCCACGATGGGGTGGAGATCTGAGGTGAAGGAGCCGGAGATGTGATGGAAAGAGAGATGAAAGGGTTGAGGAAGAAGGTGGTGAGAATAGAAGGAGATGAAAGATAAAGATAGGGGGGGGGGATATGAGAGGGACGAGAAAGAGTGGTGAAGGGAAAAGGGTGATGGAATACAAATAGATGGGAAAAGAAGAATAACGATGAGAGAAGAGAAATATGAGAGGAAAGGGAAAGATGAGAGAGGAGAAGGAGGAGGGCGTTTTCAGGGGAAAGCGCCAAGCCATTAGGACTATATAGCACTGGGGAGGAGTCAGGATAAGAATTGGGGATGGGACGGAGGAAGGAAGGAAGGAACGGTGCCCAACCACTTGGACGGTCGGGGATTGAACGCCGACCTGCATGAAGCGAGACCGTCGCTCTACCGTCCAGGAGAAGGAGGAAGAAAGGGGAGAAGTGTTATGAGAGGGGAAGAATACCAAACCAGGAAGAGCTAAAGATAGTGTTCAGAGAGAACCCAGGGTGAGGGAAAGAGAATGGGACAAAGAGGAGGCAACTGGAGGGGTGAGAAGGGAGAGTGGAGGGCATGAGGGATTTAACCATGATAACATAGACAGACCACGAACGATAACGATAGATTGCTGTGGCCTGAAATATATCAGTTGCCCGCACTGTTTCTTGTGCCAGCTCAAACAGGCACTACGGGCTCACCATAGCCCGTGCTACTTGGAACTTTTAGTTCCCAGTAGCTGAATCTTAAACAACAACAACAGCTCAAAACAATACACAATACAACGAGAAATACACAAATACAACGAGAAATCCAAAATACAAACACTACACAGAATATCAGAATATCTTCACAATAATTTCATACGTAATTACATACATGGGTGTGAAGAGATATTAAATGAAAACAATGTATTGCAGACAGGTGGAGGAGCCTGTGTTACAGCGAGGGAGACGCACGCAATAGTTCGTTTGTGGATTCAGAAGCGGATAATAGTTCGTGGAAGGCCAGAGGATTATGTGAGGATTATGCCCTATGTACATCCCTTGACATATATTGTTCCGGCTTTGTTGATTGTTAAATTACTATGAGTGTATGATTTCGGGCGCATGTGTGTGTGTGGTGTGGTGTGTGTGTGTGTGTGTGTGTGTGTGGTGTGTGGTGTGTGTGTGTGTGGTTGTGTGTGGTGTGTCTCTTTCTGTCCCCCTGCATTCACTCCCTCTTTCCTTATTCTCTCTCTCTTCATCCATCTTTCTTTCATCCTCCCTGTCTCCTCGTTCACTCCCAAGCCTCTTTCTTTTCTCTCACTACCTCTCACCTCTCTCCCCCTCTTTGTTAATACTTCAGTTAATCTCCCTTTTGTCTCCATTCCTTGACTCCCAGTTTCTCTGTGTATCCCCTGTCACTACCTGTCTACTATCTTTATCCCTGTAACTACCTGTCTACTGTCTTCGTCACTGTCTCTGCCTCTCTCCTATTCTTTTTGTTTAACTAAGACTAAGGGTCATTAGGAATGTCATTGGTGTTCTTAACCAATCTGCAAGCTAAGAACAGGTATCCCAGACTGCTGACGCTTTACACTCATGTTTGGTGTTCATTATTAGTATCCAGTAGAAGTAACTACATTTCATGCTCAGTAACTATCATGGAAAGACCAATTAACGGTCCAGGAGCCAACTGTGCGCCTGAATCTTCATACGATTGGTTGACTTGATGTGCTGAGCGAACAGGTTCCAGACGCGAGTCAGCCTAAGGACTGAATGCTCGCTGATGGAGTGATGTTCTTGACAAAATGTTCCTTGTCGGTATGAAGCTGCTGATGGCTGAGCGTCTTGAGTTAAGGCTGCTAAGTTCTTCACGAAGTCGCATGCGGCGCATCATGGGTCATAGCCATTAAGAGTAAGTCCACCAACCCAACAGCTGGGTGGTGTTAAGGGGTGTGATGGTGTACCAAAGCACTACAATAAGCCCGAGTGGTAATGATACCAAACTGTCTTGTGTGGTTCTCTACTTCACTGTCTGTCTCCCTGTCTAACTGTCTCCCTGTCTAACTGTCTCGCTGTCCCCGTTTCATCTCTCGCCTCCTCTTCTTCCTCCTCCTCCTCCTCTCCAGACTTTCATTAATATTAGATTTAATTGCCAATTAGCGAAAAGGTTACCATTAAGGTCTTCCAAGCGAACTAGAGAAGAGGGAAGAATTGTTCTGTCTTGTTTAGAAGCTGCATTTTACTTGCCACCTTGTTGTCACTAATTAGTCACCCCTCAATCAGTTACTCACTGTCACTCACTCGTGACACGTGAGTCTCACTTATTTGTGATAAGTGACACTTGTCACTCTTATTTTGTCATTCGTTGCTCACTGGTATTAAGATGTCGCACAAAGACTCACTCAAGAGGTCCCACTTGTCACTCAGTTCTCGTAGATAACATAGACATTTCGTTGACCTGTCACTCAGAGGGTACTCAGCAGACATACAGCTGTCACTCAGCTTGTGTAGTGTTGTGTCGGCCAGCGCCACAGATCCTACGGGCTCACCCATAGCCCGTGCTACTTGGAACTTCTTGTTCCAGGTAGCGAATCTTTAACCAACAACAACAACAGCGTCAGATCATCCTTGTCATCACATCACACCTGAGCAACTGTTTACTGTATTGCTCCACTACACCTCCCTTCAGCCAAGGTGTTTGGTCACTACTCTTGCACTAAACCAGTTGCTTGTGTTACCCCGAGTGAGTCGCCTGCGGACACGTCTTCACCTTTTCTACTCTACTGTATTCTGAATATGTACACTGGACCACCCTTATCAGGCCCCCTTGAAGGTGTAGCGGTGGAGAGTATCGTGAGGAGGATAGGCAGTATATGGGGAGAGGATAGCAGTATATTGGGGAGAGGCTAGGCAGTATTGGGGAGAGGATAGGCAGTATATTGGTGGAGAGGATAGGCAGTATATGGGGAGAGGATAGCAGTATATTGGGAGAGGATAGGCAGTATATTGGGGAGAGGATAGGCAGTATATTGGGGAGAGGATAGGCAGTATATGGGAGAGGCTAGGCAGTATTTGGGGAGAGGATAGGACAGTATATGGGGAGAGGATAGGCAGTATATTGGGGAGAGGATAGACTAGTATATGGGGCGAGATAGGCAGTATATTGGGGAGAGGAATAGGCAGTCATATGGGGAGAGGATAGGCAGTATATTGGGAGCGGCTAGGCAGTATATGGGGAGAGGATAGCAGTATATTGGGGAGAGGATAGGCAGTCATATTGGGAGAGATAGGCAGTATATGGGCGAGGGATAGGCATGTATATGGGGAGAGGATATGCAGTATATTGGGAGAGGATAGCAGTTATATTGGGGAGAGGATAGGCAGTATATTGGGGAGAGGATAGGCAGTATATGGGGAGAGGATAGGCAGTATATGGGATGAGGATAGGAGTATATGGGGAGAGGATAGGCAGTATATTGGGAGGAGCGATTAGGCAGTATATGGGGATGAGGATAGGCAGTATTATTGGGGAGAGGATAGGCAGTATATGGGGAGAGGATAGGCAGGTAGGTGTGTGCGCCCTTCCGCTCCTGTGCCAGGATAAGTCCACTATGGGCTCACCATAGCCCGTGCCCGTGCTACTTGGAACTTGTTCGAGTAGCTGAATCTATAACAACAACAACAGCAGGTGTGTAGCGTTGGTTAGGGAGGGAAGAGAGAGAGAGTGCAGTGGACGAGAAAAAAATGTTTTGCTGTGATTAGGATGGAGGAGAGAGTCTGATTGAGGAGAGGATGAACTGGGGGCTTTAGTGGTCAATGTGAGAGGTAGTGATAAGGGAGGAAAGGAGTATGGTTGGATTAACTTTGATCTCCCGTTCATTTCTCCTTCTTGCATGCTGGTTCTTAGCCACTTCCTTCCCGCCTGACGCGTCCGTATGCTAGCCACCTTCACATTTTTCAAGGTACGGTGACGATGATAAGAGGCCCTCGGATTGCTGCAAAAATTCACAGCCACATAAATCATTTTCCTTTCAACATATACTTTGCTTTGATCTACTGTTTCCCTGCGGTTTGTCACTAGTTGATGTAATTATGCAATTTGTAAACCCGTAATTGTTTACTGTTTATAGGTGTTTCTTCCCGCCTTATCTAACAAGTTATTGATGTCTTATTTTGTGTCATTCAGCCTCTCTCCTATTATGGCGCCCGCCCAGCGAGGAACACAGAGAGAAACATGTGTTGAACAAGATATAACATGCAACATATCTCCAGTGGCAACTATTGTCAACTGATATCCCATCAGCGATCACTATGAGAACTGATGAACATCAGTATCAATCTTAGAAACTTAAGACATGGGTGTGCTCAAAACGCCTTTACACAGCATACGTCAGACCAGTGCTAGAGTATGCAGGCACCTCCGTGGAACCCGAACTCAAAAACAACAAACGATAATTAAGAACGTGCGGAGACTTACCGTTCAAATATCTATACTCAGAATCAAGAGGTAGTTTACCAAAATAATTACTAAAAATCTTCTGGAATAGACTGAGGGAACAAAATTTAACAACACTGGATGAAAGAAAAAAAATTGAGGAGACATGATCCAGTAATTGAGATACCCATAGAGGTATCGATGAAAGAGCTAAGAGACCAGTTGTTTAGGTTAAGCAGTAACGTAACGATAGGACTTGTGTGGAAGCTGGCGTAAACCACAGATATGTGAGGATACATTTTTTCACTGTATGGTGTGTATATATATATATATATATCACTAAGAACTCTTTTATCCGGCCAGGATTCGAACCCATGCCGTCCAGGATCACCCCTTAAACGTACACAGTACCGTGACCACCGCAACCAATGATCGTCTTACGATCCTAAGACCTGTACAGTTTACAGATCCTTACGAATATCTAAGACGATCATTGGTGCGGTGCGGTGGTCACGGTACTGTGTACGTTTAGGGGTGATCCGGCCAGGCATGGGTTCGAATCCTGGCCGGGTCACAAGGAGTTCTTAGTGATATATGGCTTGCGGCGGTTCATATGCAGCTTTCTCACATATATATTATCTATATATTATATATATAGATTAATAATATATATATATATATAGATATATATATATAATAACACATATAATATTAATATATATATATAATATATATTAGATATAATATATATATATATATAGTATATCTATATATATATATATATATATTTATATAAGAAGTTGGTCTTACCGGTCTGACACTGTCACATTTTTCATCAAGTATTAGTTTTCGTGATTTACCACACACCACACACACACACACACACACACACACACACACACACACACACACACACACACACACACACACACACACACACACACACACCTGCGTGATACAGCAAGCGAAGTCCTCTCCACCTCCAGCCCACAGTGTGAGGGGTGTTCTTTGATCAGCACTCAGCCAGTAACCAGGTCAGCGGCGCCCCTCTCACCTGGGCCATTGCAGGAGGGGCGGCGAGAGTAACCACCTGCCCTCTACCTGATCGCTAATAGCCAACCTAACCTAACCTGATGTACCCAACCTAACCTGATGTACCCAAACCTAACCTGATGTACCCAAACCTAACCTGATGTACCCAAATCTGACCTGATGTACCCAACCTAACCTGATGTACCCAAACCTAACCTGATGTACCCAAACCTAACCTGATGTACCCAAACCTAACCTGATGTACCCAAACCTGACCTGATGTACCCGAACCTAACCTGATGTACCCAAATCTGACCTGATGTACCCAAACCTAACCTGATGTACCCAAACCTAACCTGATGTACCGAAACCTAACCTGATGTACCCAAACCTAACCTGATGTAACCAAACCTAACCTGATGTAACCCAAACCAAACCTGATCTACCCAAACCTAACCTAACCTGATCTACCCACACCTAACCTGATCTACCCAAACCTAATCTAACCTGATCTACTCAAACTCTAACCTAACCTATCCTAATCCAACATGACCGAACCTATTGTAACCAAACGAAAATATGTGATTAACCATTCTGTTTTATGTATGGTGGGCAAGAGGTGTCACGTGACTATGACGTCATAACGTTCATGTCAGAACATGTCTTAGAACCTACGGCTTCAAGGAGGTTCTAAACACTGGGTACTCACCTAGTTGTGCTTGCGGGGTCTGAGCTCTGGCTCTTTGGTCCCGCCTCTCAACTGTCAATCAACTGGTGTACAGATTCCTGGGCCTATTTGGCTCTATCATATCTACACTTGAAACTGTGTATGGAGTCAGCCTCACACCACATTACTGCCTAATGCATTCCAACTGTTAAACTACTCTGACACTGAAAAGTTCTTTCTAACGTCCCTGTGGCTCATCTGGGTACTCAGTCTCCACCTGTGTCCCCTTGTTCGTGCCTCACCCATGATAAATAATTTGTCTTTGTCCCACCCTGTCAAATCCTCTGATAATTTTACAGGTGTGATCATGTCTCCCTTCCTCTTCTGCCTTCCAGGGACGTGAGGTTTAATTCCCGCAGCCTGTCCTCGTAACTCATACCTCTCAGTCTTGGGACTAGTCTCTTGGCATAACTCTTAATCTTTGACTTGATTTTAACTACGTTATGGACTTCAGGCTGGAGGCTGCATACTCCGGGATGGTCTGCCATATGTGTATACCATGATTCTGAATAATTCCTTTCACAAGTTTCTAAAGTCAGTTGTTAGAGTGGCGAGCTTCACCTGACCTCACTTCGACACCGGCAAATAATATTTGTGTTCTAATTTGTCTCAATCAGGACTCTGGAGCTGTTGTCTGACTTTAAAACACGACGCTTGTAATCCATCCTCAGAGGGCGGGTGTTGCCCGTAGTTACTCTCCTGTTGCCCGTAGTCTGCTCTCCTGTTGCCCGTAGTCTACTCTCCTGTTGCCCGTAGTACTCTCTGTTGCGAGTCTATCTCCTGTTGCCGTAGCCCTCTCACGAGCGCTCTCCTGCTAGTACTCTCTTCCCGAGTTACTCTCTTCTATCTACTCCTTTGCTATCACCTCGTGCCAGTTTACTCTGTCCTAGTTACTCTGTGCTATCTTCCTTCCAGTTACTCTGTACCCTTTCCTTTGGAGTCTACTCCCTGTGGCCCGTATTCTACTTCCTGTATACATCATGATACGTATTGTAGCTTATGACGCTAGCAGAACAAGCGGATAACAGTAATTTAGCTTTACCAAGAATCATTTAATATTCCGTCGATTGCAAAGAGACGAGATGGGAATTGCAACTCATCTGTTTTATAAATTGCATGATTATTGCCAGCCTTTGCCTCAACATTTATTTAATGTCTCGTGTTACAATTTGGATCCATTTGACTGGTTTTCCGATAGAGCGAACTTGGTTGTCAAGTTTAAATATTAATCCCCCGGTAATTTGTTATCAACCATCATGTGAAATGTGTATTTATATAAGTATTCAAAGCCTGGATGATTGAAATTCAGCTCCCGGGTTGAGCTTTTGTCAGTTTTGGTGTTTTTTCCATCCATCTCTGTAGCTAACTTGGCGTCTCTATTTTCCCAGTCTTCGTGTTTATCGTTTAGATGTCTAAACATTGACCAGACCTCACACTAGAGGTGAAGGGACGACTGACGTTTCGGTCCGTCCTGGACCTTCTCAAGTCGATTGTCGATCTAAACGGGACAGGAGAAGATGACAGAAGGGAAGGGGGGGAGGGTGGTGTTGGTGTCCTTATCTCTGTGGCTATTTATACTTTCCCTTTTGTTCACGACTCTTATAAGTGGGACATGTGGTGTTAAGTGACGACTAGCCCTCACTACCCCTCCCTCCCTCCTTCTCTGCCACATTCCCTCCCTCCCTCCTGCTCTACCCACATTCTCGCTCCCTCCTCCTTCTCACCCACATTCCCTCCCTCCCTCCTTCTCTGCCACATTCCCTCCCTCCCTCCTTCTCTCCCACATTCCCTCACCTCCATCCTCTCTGCCACATTCCCTCCCTCCCTCCTTCTCTGCACATTCCCTCCCTCCCTCCTTCTCTCCCACATTCCCTCCCTCCCTCCTTCTCTCCAACATTCCCTCCCTCCCTCCTTCTCTCCCACATTCCCCTCCCTCCCTCCTTCTCTCCCACATTCCCTCACTCCTCCTTCTCTGCCACATTCCCTCCCCTCCCTCCCTCTCTCCCACATTCCCTACCCTCCCTCCTTCTCTCCCACATTCCCTCCCTCCCTCCTTCTCTCCCACATTCCCTCCCTCCCTCCTTCTCTCCCACATTCCCTCCCTCCCTCCTTCTCTGCCACATTCCCTCCCTCCCTCCTTCTCTGCCACATTCCCTCCCTCCCTCCTTCTCTCCCACATTCCCTCCTCCCTCCTTCTCTCCCACATTCCCTCCCTCCCTCCTTCTCTGCCACATTCCCTCCCTCCCTCCTTCTCTGCCACATTCCCTCCCTCCCTCCTTCTCTCCCACATTCCCTCCCTCCCTCCTCCTCTCTTCCACATTCCCTCCCTCCCTCCTTCTCTCCCACATTCCCTCCCTCCCTCCTCCTCTCCCACATTCCCTCCCTCCCACGCTGCCGTAACACGACATGCCAGACGAAAGAAAACTCTTATCTTACATACTTATAAAACTTACACAATATCAGTGAAGGTAGTCTAGGTTTAATTAACACTCCCCATCCGTTCCACCCCCTCCTTCCCTCCCCCACACACCCCTAAACCCCCCTCCCTCCCTCCCCTCCCCCTCACACCCCTAAACACCCCCTCCCTCCCTCCCCTCCCCCTCACACCCCTAAACCCCCTCCCTCCCTCCCCTCCCCCTCACACCCCTAAACCCCCCTCCCTCCCTCCCCTCCCCTCACACCCCTAACCCCCCTCCCTCCCTCCCCCTCCCCCTCCAACCCCTAAACACCCCCTCCACTCTGCTCCCCTACACCCACTAAAATACCCTTCTCCACCCACCACCCCTCCAAAACCAGGTTTCTACCCCCTACCCCCAAAACCAGGTTCCTCCCCTGCCCCATCCCCCCCCCCCTTAACATCGGCTCCACCCCCACCGCAAAACCCCCTTTCTCCCCTCCTGTGAAGGTTGGTGGAGGGATGGATGAGCTCTCATCCTCAAACTTGAGGATGAAAGGCCCCTGCCGCCCAGGCGAAGAAGAGTCACACTTAAGAATGTTGCTCGCATGGAGACTAAATACTTGTAAACTGTGTCCGGAGCCTCGTCTGCCGGGGAAACACGCCTTCGGGGGGTTAT
>WNGS01163519.1:14412334-14430316 GCA_020271785.1 Procambarus virginalis
CCTTGTTCTGTTGGTATTCAGTATGAACATTTCATCTAATTCTAGTCTGTCAATCTCCCTAAATATTGTTTATTTGTATACGCCTTGATCATGTCTCCCAGCTCCCTCATTTTTTTCTAGCGTCGTCTGGTTCAGTTCTTTCAGTTGCTCTTCATACCCCAGCCCTCGCAATTCCAGGACGACCCTCGTTGCAAACTTCTCAACCTTTTCCAGCTTCCTTATGAGTTTCCTCAGGTGGGGACTGTGTAATTACCTAAGTGTAGTTACAGGATGAGAGCTACGCTCGTGGTGTTCCGTCTTCCCAGCACTCTTTGTCGTATAACGCTTTGAAACTACTGACGGTTTTGGCCTCCACAACTTTCTTACTTAACTTGTTCCAACCGTCGACCACTCTCTTTGCAAAAGAAAACTTTCAAATATTTTTCCGGAACCTTTGTTTCCTTAGCTTGAATCTGTGTCCTCTTGTTCTAGAAGTTGCTGGGTTCAGGAATGTGTGTACCCACCAATGTGTGCCTGCAGGATCGAGCTCTAGCTCTTAGACTCCGCTTGTATAGCTGTTTGTTGTCTAATGAAATGACTCCAGGCCTATTTCCCTACCAAATCTGATGGAGTTATGAATGGAGTTATGAATCTGAGTTTGCCAACTATGGCATTAGTGTGATGCCACAGTAATTAAGTGATACAAGATGATTTTTAACCTAGATTTATGTTAAAACATCAAACAATTTCAAGAATTGTTTAGTTTATCCTTGGCGTATTTAGTCAAAAATCCTTCAGCAAGTTCTCTCAGATAAACATTTGGTTGGAACATTTAGTATGTTTTACCTGCGTCAGTGTGGAATAAAAAAGCCATATCTGCTTGGCCTCTCTCCCACTCCCACTTAGATCACTCTCCCTAGAGAGGTCCAGGTCTCTGTGGTCCAGGGCGGTCTTCCTGCTTGTGGTATCACTGCTCTTGTGAGAGGGCCACAATGAGAATGTATAGTGCTGACTATGTTTGTCGTGAGTTGAAGTGGAGAGCGTGAGCGGGCCTGGAGGGATGAAGTGGTTGCGAGTTTTGCCGGTTGTGCGCATAACCGCGATCACATAAGGGACTAGATTACAGAGTTTATAATGTGTGTATCCAGACAGCGTCATACACATGTAGTAGTTGGGAAAAACATTCATATAATTACAAAAACATCAGACTGGTACAAACACACACACACACACTACGGGAAAACAAATAAACATGGTGAGCAAATCTTGCCTCCACACATCCAGACAAAACATAAGAGACGAGCATCGCCAAAAAGCACACACACACCTACACAATAATATGTCCACACAAACAAATATCCAAACACCTTTCTCCTTCCCCCTCCGGGGACTTCCAGACGCCAGTGACAACAGCCAGAAGATACGACCTTGCCGAGAAATGCCATCCAGAGGTGACTTTCCAGAGCCTTTTTCCAGATCCTCTTTTTCCCAGACCACATTGTTATCTCGCCTGGAATTCCTTTCTGTCTCGTAATGACTTTGGATTTTACTGTTTACGAATCGGGGACGAACGAGCAGAGGAGTTCAGATTGTTTTTTTCCCTCTTTTCTCTTCTTCACCTTCTTGTTTTGTTCTGGACATGAGTGTTGGGCCGTCGATGTCGGCTGCTTGTGTGTGAACTGGCTTGTTTGTGCCTGCAAGGGTCGAGCTTTAGCTCTTGGTTGTCTAATGCAGTGTTTCCTACCTTTTGATATTATGGATGGATTTGACTTCTACAACTTGTTGCTCAGTTCATTTTCCCACTACTCTAACGCTGCAAGAAAACTGGGTCACCATGACGCATCTGATTCTCAAGTTTACTGCCATAGTCAATTGTTCTACTGGTGTGTGTGTGTGTGTGTGTGTGTGTGTGTGTGGTGTGTGTGTGTGTGTGTGTGTGTGTGTGTGTGTGTGTGTGTGTTCGTTCGAGAGTGCGTGCTTGAGTGCAAGAGAAATATAATCAGACGGACCATTTCTCATATCCTGGAGGCCACACTTGGGGAAATTGGTGCCTGTATTATTAAGGTGCCGGATGGGGTAAACACTCCTTGTTGACATGTGATGGGCCGCTCCTCCTCCTCCTCCTACCCCCCCCTCTCCCAATTACCACCACTACCACCACCATTATCACCACCACTACCACCACCATTATCACCACCACCACCACCACCATTATCACCACTGCCACCACCATTATCACCACCACTACCACCACCATTATCACCACCACTACCACCATTAATGGTAATTAATTCATTACCACATTAATTAATTCATTGTTGGTAATAACAATATGTCTTACTACATCACTTGTTAGTTCATTTTAATGTTGCAAGCAAAGGATGCAGTTTTTCTGTGCAGTTGTCTCTTATTAGCCATTCATTTGCAAGATTTTCAATGCTTGATGAGATTATGTTGACCAATCCACACACTAGAAAATGAAGGGATGACGACGTTTCGGTCTGTCCTGGACCATTCTCAAGTCGATTGTGAAGATATTCTCAAGACAATCGTCTTGAGAATGGTCCAGGACGGACCGAAGCGTCGTCGTCCCTTCATTTTCTAGTGTGTGGATTGGTCAACAGCGTTGATGAGATTATGTTCGAGTTGCAACTGTTGCCAAAATGAAGTTCATACCTTCCTGTATTTGTCGATTAAACGTGCAAATTGCCAATGCAATGCCCCGAGAGGTGCCAGAGCAACCTTCATAAGATATGTCTGACAAATGTTGTTAGAATCTGCACGCAAATTAAATCGCTCGTCTCCTGCCAATTCAAATCAATACCACAGTTAGATACTATCCAGACTGAAAAGTTGCCATATGGCACTTGCCTCGTTCGGCTTCTCGAATTGCCACAAAGGATCTTGTTTCAGTGGGTTAGACTTGTCTGAGAGTGATCAGAAGGTCTTGAGTGCTCGCTCTCTTCAATCATACGTTGATGACTTGTTGACCAGCGTCGGGTGGGTTACAATTATCAATTGTTGAGAACATTGATTGATTGATGAAGATTAAGCCACCCAAGAGGTGGCACGGGCATGAATAGCCCGTAACTACGTTGAAAACATGTGCAATCGGTATTTTTATAATCTTCTCTTACCTGCTCTTCACCTCGCTCTTTCCTTATTTATTGCTCGTTTCTTCTTCTCCCAACCCACGGGAGACATCTCCTGTCCACGAGGCTCACCATAGCCCGTGCTTCTTGCCCAGCTCCTGTGCCAGGTAAGTTACGGGCTCACCATAGCCCGTGCTACTTGGAACTTGTTCCCAGTAGCTGAATCTATAACAACAACACTTCTTCTCTCCCTTTACGGGCTATTCATGCCCGTGCCATCTCTTGGGGTGGCTTAATCTTCACCAATCTTCTCTCCCCTACGTACGTCTTGATAATGGTCCAGGATGAACCGAAACGTCGTCGTCTCTGGAACAAATCCACAAGGGCCGTGACGAGGATTCGAACCTGCGTCCGGGAGCATCCCAGACACTGCCTTAATCGACTGTGCTACGACAGGGTAAAAAGAGTTGAAACCGAAGTTCTACTGAACTTACTGGATCCCGTAGCTTCTCCGAGGCACAAACCAGGATTTTACACAACTCCCCCTGCACCCGAGCTATGTCAATAGGCTGTTCTCCCTCTTCGTCGTCTCTCCATCTTCTGGTGTGAGGTCTGGTCATCGTGTCTTCAGTCACGTCACTGTGACTCATCGTCTGTGTACGCTCTTGAATCCTCTGCACTAATATATATCCCGCCACAGTATTATTTCCAGTATGTACCGAGTAATATTCATCCCTGTAAAGTTCCTTCGTCGCCAGCTACGTACATGTTCACCGCCCTAGGCACGTATATGCTCACGGTCCCAGGCACGTATATGCTCACGGTCCCAGGCACGTATATGCTCACGGTCCCAGGCACGTACATGCTCACGGTCCCAGGCACGTACATGCTCACGGTCCCAGGCACGTACATGCTCACGGTCCCAGGCACGTACATGTTCACGGTCCCAGGCACGTACATGTTCACGGTCCCAGGCACGTACATGCTCACGGTCCCAGGCACGTACATGTTCACGGTCCCAGGCACGTACATGCTCACGGTCCCAGGCACGTACATGCTCACGGTCCCAGGCACGTACATGTTCACGGTCCCAGGCACGTACATGCTCACGGTCCCAGGCACGTATATGTTCACGGTCCCAGGCACGTACATGCTCACGGTTCCAGGCACGTACATGATCACGGCCCGAGGAAACAGGGCAGTGACAAGGGTGACAGGCAGGCAGCGTGGTTGTCTAGTCTGTGACCACCGATTAAGTGTGAGGACAGTTAGATGGGTGACAATACTCACATGATTCGTGAGAATGGTGTCAGTGTAGCTGTCACCCATTTGTGCCGCTTACTGTTGGTTCGTGTCACCCACGAGGGTGAGGTGTCACCCACGAGGGTGAGGTGTCACCCACGAGGGTGAGGTGTCACCTGGTGTCATAATATAGCTGCTCTAGTCAAAACGATGACACGAAAAAAAAGGATTTGCAAGACTTCGTCCCTAGTCGAGAGAATATAATTTGCCTACAAATTAAAAATCTACATAAAATATTATCCCAGGAAACTTCCAGAAATGCACAAATATCTCATGCATGGTTTTCTGACCATACAAAAGTGGAATAATCTTCACATGAATCTTAAATTCAGGTGAGCAGTCAACGTAATAAGAGGATGAACTAAATGGTCTTATGGAGCATGAACTAAATGGACTTATGGAGCATGAACTAAATGGACTTTTAAAAAAATATGAACAATTCGCAGACAAGGAGAATTCCTTAGCTCAGTGACGTCTTCGTTCCACCTCGGTTACAGTTTTATGGAAGATATGATAAATTTATCTTAATGTCCAACTAGTTCCGCTGGAAAAAAATAAAGTTTGAAAGTGCAGTTAGCGGCTGCAAGTTAGGAAGGAAGGAGATTGGGCTGCCATGGAAGAACTGGGCACAATTTTTACAAACTTGTGAGATATTCATTGTGATAAGTTTGCTGGCAGCCTTTCTGGTCGCGGGCAGCTACGATAAAGGCTGCCAGTTCTCTCAGTGCATGTGTAGATGTTATTGTCTATCTCACGAGGGTATTGTTGTAACGTTTGATTAATGAACCTTATAGCAGATTGAGTGATTGATGAAGATTAAGCCACCCAAAAGGTGGCACGGGCATGAATAGCCCGTAAGTGGTGGCCCTTTTGAGCCATTACCAGTATCAAGAGCTGATACTGGAGATCTGTGGAGGTGCAACTGCACCCTGCGTGACGGGAGATGTCTCCCGTGTCCCTATAGCAGTCGACATGGCCTTTTTATATTGAGTAGAAGTCCAGTGACTCATCCTGTTACCTCGTGGAGAAGTTGACTCAGCGATCACCGGCTGAATGATCTTGCTCGAACCATATTGTCAATCTCGTATGCCACCCACAGCGAGGTTGTGGGCGCTCTCTCGACAATTGACAGCTGGTCAAACTATTCTCTCTCTCTCTCTCTCTCTCTCTTTCTCTCTCTCTCCTCTCTCTCTCTCTCTCTCTCTCTCTCTCTCTCCTCTCTCTCTCTCTCCTCTCTCTCTCTCTCTGTGTCTCTCTTTGTCTCTGTCTCTGTCTGTCTCTCTCTCTCTCTCTCTCTCTCTCTCTCTCTCTCTCTCTCTCTCTCTCTCTCTCTCTATCTCTCCCTCCCTCCCTCCCTCCCGAAAATAGCGACCTCCCATTATTCCTTCATATGCATGCATAGGCGTCCACGGCAAATTATTCTTTGAAAATTGTATTTTTCTCAGCTATATTCATCTCTCTCCTATGACCCGTCCCTCGTTCTCTCTCATAATACGTCCAGAGTCGGATCCCGCTTCTTTTCTTCTCTCCCCACCTTTCTCTCCCTCCCTCTTTTGTTTCCCGTCCCACTTTCCGGCCTTCTGGCCCTCACCAATACATCCTTCTCCTCCGCCTTGACGCCCGACCCCTCTGGGACTGCACCAACTTCCGGGGCTGAACCTTTTTGGGATGATCGTGGCTTCTCTGTCTCCCACTCTCTGTGCCTCTCTCTATCCCTCTGTCTATAGCTCCTTGTCTCTATGCAGGCGATGAGTCACAATAACGTGGCTGAAGTATGTTGACCAGACCACACACTAGAAGTGAAGGGACGACGACGTTTCGGTCCGTCCTGGACCATTCTCAAGTCGCTTGTGATGAGGAGGTAGAGAACGGGTAATAAATAGGCAAGAGAGAGGTGAGGAGGAAAGTAAGGTGTAGAGAATAGTAGTAATAATGAGAACTGCAGAAGGCCTATTGGCCCATACGAGGCAGCTCCCATTATAACCACCGAAGGAAAAGTAATAGGAATAAGAAGAGGATAGCAAGGGAGCGTAGGAGAAAGAGAGAAAGAAAAGGAAAGAGAAAGAAAGATAAATGGAAGGGGTAAGCTTATGTTAAGTCACGTTTGTTAGAAAGATTAGAGCATTTGAGTATGTACTGTGAAAGGGAAGAGTCCACAGCAACAAAGCCAGGACTCATGTTCATGTTGGGTACTTGGTGTATAAGAGCCGATTCTACAAGACGGCGTCTGTGAAGAGTAGAGGCAGGAAAGATTATTTTGGAGGAAGACCAATCAATGGGATGATTAGAATCCCTCACATGGCAGAAGAGAGCATTGTTAGTGTCTGCAGACTTAACACTTCTCTTGTGTTCTTTAAGTCTGTCATTCAGTGTACGGCCAGTTTCGCCAAAGTATTGGAGAGGACAAGATGAACAGGAAATAGAGTAGACACCAGCAGCATTTGAAGCAGGAGGAGCAGTGTGAACTAGATTGCTACGAAGTGTGTTAGTTTGTCGAAAGGCGAGTTTAATGTCAAGAGGACGAAAGGTATTGGTAAAAGTTTTGAGTTCAGATATGAAGGGAAGGCATAGTACAGTGCTACTACTGTTGGAAGCAGGTTTAGGATGAAAGAAATTTCGTTTAGCTTGAGAGTAGGCAGAGTTGATGAAATGCAAAGGATAACCAAGGCGAGAGAATGATTTGTAGATAAAGGAAATTTCAGAATCAAGAAACTGAGGGTCGCTGATGCGTAGAGCGCGGAGGAAGAGAGAGACGAGGACATTTTTCTTAACAGAAGGAGGATGGTAGGAAAAGAAGTGAATGTACATGCCACTGTGCATGGGTTTACGGTAGACAGAGAAAGAGAACCCAGACACAGAGCTGTGAACATGAACATCCAGAAAAGGAAGGAGGGAATTAGATTCCCACTCAACTTTCCTTGTCTCTCTTTAGCTCTTTGTCTCTCTTTCTCTCAGCTTTCAGATTTGATAGCATCAGTCTTGCTTTTAACAGATAGTCAGCATTTGGTTCATATAAATAAAGTGATGTATTGAGCCGTTCAATCATGTAAGACTTTTTGAAGCCACATTCATCCTGTGATTGTTTTACCTGATGTAACTGCCTCGAGGTGATGGTTAAGGTAAAACTGCATTTTTGTGAAGTTGTTTTTGGTTTACTTTCGATATACTGAGAGGTTTTGGGTAAACTTGAATTGTCTTGAAGGGTTTAGAAGCTGAAAGGAACAGCCGTGGGCGTTTCTTGTGATGATTGTATATATAATATATATATATATATATATATATATATATATATATATATATATATATATATATATATATATATATATATATTATATATACAATTTATATACACAGCATATCTAATATATATATATATATATATATATATATATATATATATTAGATATGCTGTGTATATTACGGCATATATACCAGCAGCAGCAGCAGCAGCAGCAGCAGCACCACCACCACCACCAGCACCACCACCAGCAGCAGCAGCAGACGGGACAAGTGTGGGTGGAGGTGGCTGGGTGTCCCTACCTGTTGGGCTAGCAGGCTGGCGCGGTCCACGTGGCCCCACCAAGTCTGTCCCGCCTCTCCGCGGGCTGTCAGTCGGTCGGTAGCCTCGGTCTGGCTCCCACACGCTCCCTCGCACTCCCTCGCGCTCTCACGCGCTGCTCTCCGCGCAAATGCAGGTTACTTGATCTAGAGGCGCACTCTTGCAAGCCCTCGTCGAAAACATTTCTATATCTTGTCAAAAAAAACCATGATGTATATCATTGAAAAATTCTTGGTTCACATCTATTATATGATCTAATCTTGTGGTTTACTCTCGTTAAGATCCAGATAAGAAACGCTGTGAAGAACAGAAGAAAACTTAATGTGGAGTTCCAGAAACAAAATGAACTACATTCTTCAGTCTTAGAACACAAGTAACTTGGAATTAGACATGTCTTCCAAACACTAGACAATACAGGTCATACATGACAAAAACAACAGTGACACATGATATCTGTCTATGTATACTGTATACATATCCCTGCAACATATGATCCGGTTCTATAATCCCTGGGGAAACATTGCTGTATTATGCAATAATACAATAGTTCAATAATACAATGCTGTATTATGGGACATATTGGAGTGAAGCGCTGTATCCTGCTACTGTATAAGGGTGCGTCCTGTCGTGTATGCCGCAGCTTGTGAGCCTGAACGACACCCCGAGTATACGAACAGTTGAGAAGATCAGAGCGTGTGTGTCAACAGTCACTGCCACAACAGTCGGGTGAGTCCCTTTCTGAACTGTCTTCATCCCTGGGGTCGGGTTCACCTCCTGGGCCCCATTATGTACCTCTGTATCTTTTTCCACTACCACGCACGGGATGAGTATGGGGTCCACTACCATTCACAGGTTAGGTATGGGGTCAACTACCACTCACAGGATGGGTATGGGGTCCACTACGACTCACAGGTTAGGTATGGGGTCCACTACCACTCACAGGTTAGGTATGGGGTCAACTACCACTCACAGGATGAGTATGGGGTCCACTACCATTCACAGGTTAGGTATGGGGTCAACTACCACTCACAGGATGGGTATGGGGTCCACTACGACTCACAGGTTAGGTATGGGGTCCACTACCACTCACAGGTTAGGTATGGGGTCAACTACCACTCACAGGATGGGTATGGGGTTCACTACGACTCACAGGTTAGGTATGGGGTTCACTACGACTCACAGGTTAGGTATGGGGTCCACTACCACTCACAGGTTAGGTATGGGGTCAACTACCACTCACAGGATGGGTATGGGGTCCACTACCACTCACAGGATGGGTATGGGATCCACTACCACACACAGGTTGGGTATGGGGTTCACTACCACTCACAGGATGGGTATGGGGTTCACTACCACTCACAGGATGGGTATGGGGTCCACTACCACACACAGGTTGGGCATGGGGTCCACTACCACGCACGGGATGGGTATGGGGTCCACTACCACGCACGGGATGGGTATGGGGTCCACTACCACTCACAGGATGAGTATGCAATAGAGCCTACATCCTACACAATACATAATACATAACGAATACTAAACGTATGCATATATTATTAATTAAAAATGTATGCATTGCATTGATTTTTAATGATCAGATAAGCTGTTTATCCTGACACACTGCCTCATGCGAGGCATGTCCTACTTATAATTCTACTTTGTCCTCCTACTTTATAATATATTATAAAGAAGTGAAAAAACAGAATAATCCAACGAACGTCTATCAACGAACCCGATAATGTGTTCCAAAAACCTACATTCCTATTCCTAAGCCAGTATTTACCCAGGACCTGTTTTTTGTTTAAGATTCGCTACCTGGAACAAAAAGTTCCAAGCAGCACGGGCTATGGTGAGCCCGTAATCTTACCCAGGACCTTTCTGAATCTTCAATTTATGCAATTTGTATCCATTATTTTGGGTTGATATAACTGGCTCCCTCTTAATATCCCTCTTGGGTTTATAAACCCTTCTATTAATTAACATATCTAAACTAACGGCACATCTCCTGTGCCAGGTGAGTACCACGGGATCACCATAGCCCGTGCTGCTTGCTACTCTCTGTTCCCAGTAGCTGAATCTAAACAACAACAACAACATCTCAAGTTATTTAACATTCTCGGCCAGAACTTACAAAGTTGCTCTTTGTGTAAAGTTAGTGTTAACTGCATCGGTCTCCACTACACTAAGTCCAGGCTAATTGCAGCAATCTCTTTTCACCAAAAAAAACAGTGTGTGTGTGTAATATATCTATATATATATATTATATATATATATATATATATATATATATATATATATATATATATTATATATAAGTTAAAGGTTACAAAACATACAAGACAAATGCCTAAAGGTTATGGATCTCTTGAAGCTCCTCCGCTTCCGGACAGGAAACGAGGACGCAGCAAGCATTACCCCTCTGGATCGCCACACTGAGCGCTGAAACAAAAAACTGCAAGCCCTTGGGTCCTCTGGTGACGTCAATGAGCTTGGAACCCATTCCTTGAGAAATCCAGGCACTCTTGCCCCGGGGGCCATGCGTCTCAGACGCTATGGGAACAAAGAGGTATTGACCTGCCAGTCGCCTGTATTTGAGAGATTTTGCTGTTTCCCTGTGGTTGGCTGCCCCCACCTGCTTGATCAGCTCCGAAGTGTACATAGGTGTCAGCCAGGGTGGATACACATGTGTAGTCCCCACACCAACTGTCTACCCTCCTTCCATGAGTATATGGTGCTGCCATCAGGGCGAAGTGCGGGAAATCCGGGTTTTGACCCTAAGATGCGAGGTTCTCTCTCCGCTGGGCACTTAGCTGAGACGAGGCTTCTCTTGATGATGTCATGACCTCGTTGTGTCTTGCATGCCACCCTTTGTGCTTCCGCAATGCAACCCATGCAGTCCGTATTGGTCGCTTCCACCCTGTTGAAATACACTTGTATTCATGTGAATTGGGGCACCAAGGCGGAGCCCCTGCTACACGAAGGGATTATATATAATAAACCTGAGGAGGAAGCCATTGAGGGAACTTCAGTAAGGAGTCGTCCTCAGGAGACGTAGTGGGAGCAACCTCTCCAATACTCTCCCACTTTCCTCGCCACTCTTCCTCTCACTCCACCTCTCACTCATCCTCTCACTCATCCTCTCACTCATCCTCTCACTCTTCCTCTCACTCTCCCTCTCACTCTTGAGAGATCGCCCACATTTCTTCATCCGATATCGCTGATAATTAATTTTCTTCCATACATCCCAGTTTATAAACCCAAGCTGCTTAGAGAAGATTGTCAACGGATATTGGAAGAGATACGTGAGAGTTATGTTAGTCGTTACAACACGACCACGACCAGTTACCATCACAACCACGACCAGTTACCATCACAACACGACCAGTTACCATCACAATCACGACCAGTTACCATCACAACCACAACCCATTACCATCACAACCACGACCACTACCACCACAACCACGGCCATTACCATCACCATCAACATCATCTCAACCACCACCACCAGGAAGGTTGCATCAGGTCAAAACACTATACTTGGCTCCAGAACTTGCATTGTCTGGCCCTGAAGCTCTTGCAACTTTGTCAGCAAGTTGGCTAACAGGGGATAGTCCCGGTTAATATGGCGGGAACTTGTTAAGTTTGGTACGGTACATGTCCCTTCAGTTAACTGTAAGAACATAACAGACTAAGCTGGCTTAACTTCAAGCTTGTCTCCTGTTATTATGACTCCCCCTCCCCTCCCTTCTGGCTATTTATTAAAGGCTAACGAATTGTTTTATTTGCTTCTCTTGTAGGCAAAATTGATAACGCGTAAATCTTGGCCCCATTAGTGTAATATTTGTTCAAAGCCCATATAAAACTATCACTCCGTCCAAGCAGTTACGCATGTACTTACGAACGTGTACATCTTTCCTCAATCTTTGACGGCTTTGGTTACATTTATTAAGTAGTTTACAACATGAAAACTTGCCAATCAACTGTTGTTATTGTTATAAACAACCTCCTGGTGCTTCCGAGCTCATTTACTGTTAAATAATTGTAAACAAAGCCGCCAAAGATTGAGAAAAGATGTACAGGTTCGTAAGTGCTTGTGTAACTGCTTCGTGAATCTGACCCCAGCACACCGCACTGGCGATGGAACTTCAGTATGAGCTGCAAAGATTTATGCTAACAAATACACCAAACAAATGAGATGATCTAATAGGCTAAATCCAAATAGATCACAGAAACCCAGGAAAAGTCTGAAGAAAAGTGAAAAACCTAATTGGAGCGTCAACTGAGGAAACCCCTTACATTGAAGGCGCTCTAGGAAATAAGCTCTACGAAGACAGAAGACTTCGTAGAGCCTTCTGAAGACTGAAGACTGGGAGTCTGCCAGTATGCAGGCGATGAGTCGCAATAACGTGGCTGAAGTATGTTGACCAGACCACACACTAGAAGGTAAAGGGACGACGACGTTTCGGTCCGTCCTGGACCATTCTCAAGTCGATTGTGAACCATTTTCCCAATCGACTTGAGAATGGTCCAGGACGGACCGAAAAGTCGTCGTCCCTTCACCTTCTAGTGTGTGATCTGGTCAACATACTTCAGCCAGTGCGTTGCTGGAGAGTAGAAGTAGTGCTTGGGCATCACGACGATACTATGTAGGACTGGCCCATGATTTATTGAGAAAGGTGAACTCGCCGTGTGAGGACCATAGAAGACTGACTCAGGGAGGGAACCTTGGGTGGTGTACGAGAGAAGATAGAAGCACTCGCCGGAAAGAAAATTACAGAAGTTATAGAGTGTCCTGGGCGAAAGTGACCCCCTGCAGTGTGATAGTATGTACATATGTGTATATGTATTCAAGAAGTACATTTGGCGATGGTTCTGTTTAGTGTTGTATTCCATTTTCCTTTATAGTAGTAGGCATCCTCAGTCTCAGGAGACTATGGAGTTGCGCTCTGGTTGTCGGTCTGGAGTGGCCTCACCAGGGCGCAAAGCCAGGGTAGGTTTATTCGGGGGAGAAGCTGTTACCCAGGCAGCAGGTCCCCCCTGCTGCCTGGGGTACAACTTTCCTTTACTTTATTATTATTGCAGTTCTTAATAACTTACAATGACTCGGGGTGGGATCAGGTCAGAAGAGGCACTTAGGCCCCATATACAGGTTGTTATAAATAAAGAACTCGGTTACTGGCTCAGTGAGGCCGTGTCAGGTACTGACAAACTTTCCAGGGAAAGCAATGCACATTGATGTAGTAATTTATTATGCACCCCATTCCCATCCGTGGGCGTGTGGGGTATGGGGTGGGAAAACATATTCAGGTTTCTGAAGCACCAGGAACAGAGAACAATTCTCAACAGCGTCAAAGCAACTGTCACGTGTTACAGCGTGAAAAAAACTTTAAGACAACGTTGGGTGTTTGTCGGGAGCTGCCACGCAAGGTATAGTGCTGAATAGATCCTACCAGAAGAAATGGGACAGGATGAACAACCCAGCGGGTTTTCTTCCTATTGGGAGTGTTGTACTTGCTGCTATGGCGGTGTGTCCACTCACAGGATGAGTGGCGCTGCCCAATACTGTCACTATGGCGGTGTGTCCACTCACAGGATGAGTGACGCTACCCATACTGTCACTATGGCGGTGTGTCCACTCACATGATGAATGACGCTGCCCATAAACTCGCCCTTCGGGTCAAAATTTAAAATTCTAAAGTCTTTTTCAAGATCCTACCCCCAGGAACTACACGTAATGTAGAAGAGTATTCGATTTGTTTGGTAACTGAAAGTGAGAGGGTGTGTGTTCGCCTGCTGGAATGTTATTAGTATCCATGGTGAGTGTTTTATAACACTCACCAGTGTTCCCTTACTCATTGATGTCCATTTTATGTTGTCCATTATGGCTGGCATGTCAGCGGCCCCTCTCACTGTGTGTGTGTGTGTGTGTGTGTGTGTGTGTGTGTGGTGTGTGTGTGTGTGTGTGGTGTGTGTGTGTGTGTGTGTGTGGTGTGTGTGTGTGAGAATTAAACACGTCTCCTTATTAAACAAAAGATGTTTTCATGCTAATCACCCAACTAGTTTTCTAGGAAATCGCATTTAGGACGACATCATGGAGTAATCTAATCAGAGCATCCCCACTCAGTAAATGATCTAATGCCCCAATCAGAGCGTTTCTTCACCCATAAAATTATGTTTACCAATCAATCATGAACCTCCGAGGTTGTGTAATGGACCAAGATACGATGTTGCTGAATATTCTAAAATAATAATTGCTATATATTTTTTTAATTTGAAAAGAATTAAATTATTAAAATTAAATGTTAATAGAAGTAGGCATTGCATCTGCGATTCCTGTTACGATACCTGTGCAAGCAAGCTATTGTGTTTATAAAGCCTCTTTGTGAGGCAAGAAAAGAATCTGGTATCTGTATGAAAAAATATCATACTTTTATGATAAGTATCTGAAAAGTATCTGGTGTTTCACGAGCCTTGTAATGTGGATTAACATGGCCATACAACTCTCGTCTCTTGCGAAATGTATTATACAACACATACACACAAATTTGTAGATTTCCAGGAAAAACACTTAAGAATGGAAAGATAATTCGAGACAAACTTCAGAGATAATTTGAGTGATGTCTACATGAATTCAACCCTGAAAAGTGCAAAGTTGGTTTTGAGAATAAATTATTTTGAATTATTAAGTCAGTATATATCAATGCAGGCGAGGAGTCACAATAACGTGGCTAAAATATGTTGACCAGACCACACACTAGAAGGTGAAGGGACGACGACGTTTCGGTCCGTCCTGGACCATTCTCAAGTCGATTAACGTCGTCGTCCCTTCACCTTCTAGTGTGTAGTCTGGTCAACATAAATATCAATGTTTGTATGTGAAAACACGGAAGCAAAAAATGGGAAAGTGACCATGGGAAAAAAGCCTAGTGAAAAAAGAGAAATGCCTGTTACATGAGCTGACATATCCGCCGGACAATAAAACCGATCTTTATCAATATTTCCAGTTTAAATCTATTTCACAGATTTCAGAAATCTGAAAACAAATGAAATATGAAAACAGATTTCACTAAGCAGTTGAACTGTTATTTTCCCTGCCTTGCCGTTTGGATGAATGATGATGATAATAATTTAGAGAAAGTTTTACGAATGTTGAGTGAACTTATTTGTCTTTTGAGTATAGAGGAAAATGAATTAAGATACATTTTGGTGACTGTTCTGAGGTATTGGGCGACCTTAGCAGCGGTGTTGGGCTACCTCCAGACCGCTACTTTAGGCTACCTTTGGGCTACTTGAGGCTATTGCGCTCCTGTTGGGCTATTTCAACCACTGGTGTACACTGTACAAGTTTCCGTGTGTGTGTGTACTTACCAATCAGTGTCTACAGGGGATGTGAGGTATAGCTCTTGGCCTCCAGTCTCCCAAGTCAAAATTTATTAGTCCAAAGTATCGTCAACATTGTGGTGTTTTTTTATTTTCCTAAATTATCAAACTTATTACATTTCGGTACATTGTCGGGGACAGGAAGCCTTACTTAGGCTTCTTGAGCTCTTTTAGCCTTTCCCACAGAAAGCATCCCTCAACAACTGTCTAGCTCCAGGGGACTTAATGTACTACTAAGTGAACAGAGTCATTAGGAGAAAGAAAACGTTCCCAAACGTTTTTATCCTAGCCGAGGATTGAACCCGGGTCTCTCTAGTGTGACTCAGACATAGACAACCGTGCTTCAGGAACCTTAAAAGTCAATCCACGCTTCGTCTCCGTCTTTTCATATCGATCTAATTAGTTAATTGGGCAGGATTGGCCTTCCGTGAATGCTAGTTAGCGTGATGTGTTAAGTCCTTGGTGTGTTCCAGTAGGCTCTTTGTGTGTGTTCCAGTAGGCTCTTGGCGTGTGTTCCAGTAGGCTCTTGGCGTGTGTTCCAGTAGGCTCTTGGCGTGTGTTCCAGTAGGCTCTTGGCGTGTGTTCCAGTAGGCTCTTGGTGTGTGTTCCAGTAGGCTCTTGGCGTGTGTTCCAGTAGGCTCTTGGCGTGTGTTCCAGTAGGCTCTTGGTGTGTGTTCCAGTAGGCTCTTGGTGTGTGTTCCAGTAGGCTCTTGGTGTGTGTTCCAGTAGGCTCTTGGCGTGTGTTCCAGTAGGCTCTTGGTGTGTGTTCCAGTAGGCTCTTGGCGTGTGTTCCAGTAGGCTCTTGGTGTGTGTTCCAGTAGGCTCTTGGTGTGTGTTCCAGTAGGCTCTTGGTGTGTGTTCCAGTAGGCTCTTGGTGTGTGTTCCAGTAGGCTCTTGGCGTGTGTTCCAGTAGGCTCTTGGTGTGTGTTCCAGTAGGCTCTTGGTGTGTGTTCCAGTAGGCTCTTGGCGTGTGTTCCAGTAGGCTCTTGGCGTGTGTTCCAGCAGACTCTTTTTCTTGCTCAAGATTAGCACTCCCAACAGCTGCTCAACAGCAGCAGCACACCAGCTGCTCAAGACTGGCACTCTTAACCCCTCCAGCTGCTCAAGACTGGCACTCTTAACCCCTCCAGCTGCTCAAGACTGGCACTCCCAACTCCTCTACCCCTTACAAAGCTCTCATCCACAAAGGTGCAGAAAGTTTTGAATTTCTAACTTAAATTTTACGAATGAAAAACAAATCAGCGCTTTGATGGAGGTTCTGGTTGGGAGAAAAGTATTGACTAAGAGTTTTCTGGCGGCATATTTCTGTTGTTTCCTTCAAGAGCCCGTTAGTCAGATCCTCTCCTTATGACAAGACAAAAGAAACATCTTTGAAGATTAATTTTTGCAGCTGCTCAGGGCTTTATATACTCTATTACTTGGTATATATCTCTCTCTGTCCCTCTCTCACTCCTTCCCTTCGTGCTATATTTAGCTTCCTGTGGAACCTAAGCTTCCCCTCCTCACAGACTTTCCAGACTATTATTGTTAGCTCGTTGTACAATCATAGCCTTGATGGGGACTCGAAATATTAATGCACATCTCTTAGTGTGTGCTTCCTCTCTCCGTTGCTTGTTTCTCATAGAAATTATGATAAGTTCGTCGGCAGATGTGTGTGTGTATGTGTGTGTGTGTGTGTGTGTGTGTGTGTGTGTGTGTGTGTGTGTGTGTGTGTGTGTGTGTGTGTGTGTGTGTGTGTGTGTGTGTGTGGGTGTGGGTGTTTGGGTGGCAGAAATAAATGAAAAGGAACTGACGAAGATGGAACTATTTATACCCTAATTAAGTCCTCACCCAGGTGATGCCAGGCTCACCTGAGGCTCTGGCACACCTCTTGCTTGCTTAATTATTGTTTTACTTCTCATAAACTCATTGGCTCTTCTCCTTCTTTTTGTTTAATCAACTTTTGTGTACTTATCATATTCCTCTTGTTGTTTCTTCCTTATTTTTTCATAAATAATTTGGTTTTGATCTCTTAGAGTGAGTTTGACACGCCCTTTGACCCTAAGATGACCCTTCCCTGTTTGACCCGAGATGACCCCGTCAACGACCCGAGATGACGTCATCTTTGACCCGAGATGACGTCATCTTTGACCCGAGGTAACGTCATCATTTGACCCGAAGTGTTTTAAAGATTCAAGATTTCCATCTCTGACATCTTTACCTCTGACTTCAAAGCGGTTCCAAGGTGACCTGCCCGTCTACCTGCCTACTTTCAAACCTAACTACTTATCTACTTGCGTATCTACCTTCCTAGTTACCTATTTATATCAGCCTACTTACTCACCTCTCTAACTACTTACCTTCCACGTGACATATCTATCGTCTATCGACTTGCCTGTCTGTCTTTCCTTCTGTCTATCGCTCATACCTATCTACCAAACTGACCAACTAGCGACTTGTCTTGTGAGCAAGAGAGCTATTTGGTGTAGCTTCGTGGGGGTGGAGGCCTGGTTCCCCCCCCTCCCTCCCAGCGGTGGGGGGGGGGGCTCGTCCCCCCTCCCAGTGGTGGGGGCTGGTCGCACAGTCTGTGTTTGTTTTGCAAATATCTCTCTCGGTTCCTACACGATATTGGATGAACCTCCACAAGTATTTACCATCTCCCTTCCTCTCTAAATGAAATTTGCTCTC
>WNGS01163519.1:14476800-14504392 GCA_020271785.1 Procambarus virginalis
GATATGGGCACCATATAACCGATGCATATTAGAGTTTTGGTCATACAAAGGTTGTGAATAATTCCTTTAATATTTTGCCATCCATTTATTTAAGTAATTATAAAGTTGGAAAGTATAGTATATGCTTTGTATTGTTTTGTGAAAGGTATACTGAATGGATGTGATATTTTAATTTGTATTATTTAGCATCATTAACCTTCTACTGTATTGCTAAGTGATTACCTATTTTCTCTGGACTGATGTCTCCCCACCCCATCACAGTGGGAAATGGGGCAAGGATAATGTAACAAAGCTCATCACATCATAAAAATATGTTTGCTGATGTGGGTAACTTGCTTGAAAATAAACACTGTTCAATGTTATAAGTTTAATAGCATTGATGTGCTTAGTATGTTTGACTGTTTAAATTAGTTGCATCAATATGTTTAATATCTCTCTGTATTGCATTATAGGTGTCCTAAATGCAAGAAATTGTATCCTGCCCATTATTTGTGGACAAGACATATGCTTGTACACACCAACAGTCGACCATTTTCATGTGATGAATGTGAGAAGAAATTCAAAAGTAAGGCAGAGTTATTCATTCACAAGAAAACTCACAGACCAAGTGAAGAACGATACACCCATTGTTGTGAAGTTTGTGGAAAAAGGTACGTGACCAGGTTATGTACATTTATGAGTATTAAAATGTCCTACTTAAATACAGTATTGAAAGCTGAATATGGTATTTGTTTTTACATGCCAAAATTTTAATTTTTAATCATGCTTTATATTGATTTGTTATGGAATTTAGGCCTTAAACCAAATACTGGAACTGGTTATGTTATTCATTGATTATTTTCCTTATCCTAAAACATGATCTGTCATTAATTTTGCATCCAGGTTGCCAAATACAGTGGGATAACCTTTTATAGTTTCTCAGGATTACCAGAAAAGGCAAAACTCTGGTTCTCTACCCCTATTTACCACAGCATGTGTGGTAAATGGGGTGTAGCTCCATTAACTTGGAAGCCTTTGCACCAGTAGATATTCATTTTAAAATAAAAGTATCCTTAGGTAATCTAGTGGAAAAGATGCATGTATGAGAGTGCCAAACAGTCACACCATTCCCCAAATGGCTTCCACTGGCTCCTTCAAATCTGACACATTATCTTTTTCATTAAACAGTCCAGAGACAGGCCAAAGTTTCCTCCAACCATTTCTTAGTGTCATCATTCAGAATTCAGTGATCCAGAATCCAGACTTGTGTAAAATTGATAAAAATTCTCAATGGTATCTGGCTGATTATCGAGAAATCTGGTAAAGTTTATTTTATTGTGATACTTGAAATAGGTAATGCCTTGATACATAGGTTGGACCAGTGAAGTTGTATGGGGGGGTGGGAGGGGGCAAGAATGTACCAATAGCTTTGCCATTTGAGAGCTCATCCTGTAGTGGATGTGTTAGGCTATTATCTGGAAATGGCACAAATGTGTTGTTTTCTGGGAGGCCAACACTTAAGGTATTCCTTCACCTCCGGGCACAAATTTTGTATTAAACCATTCACGATTCTAGACATCCGTTCATTTTTCTGGGAGTTAAAAGTAATAAGATGGCATTATGTTGATGAAACAGGTTTCATCTGTCATTGTTAAACATGCACTGTAGATCATAAGTGAAAGTTATCCTTGTAGCTCTTATTTTTTAGTTTTGGAAGCCATTTACTTTTTCATGAGTAAAGTATTTCCATACTTTCTCACGAGTATGATGCAGGTTGTTGTAAGCGTAATGAATGGAGGTTGTGTGTTATGCTGTGTGAATGTAGCTGGCATGCACAAATGTAAATTGCTTGTGATTGGCATTAGCGGAAATCCTTTGCTTTCAGGGGTCATTAGTTGCACTTACTTTAAAATTTAAGAACTTTGGCATCATATGCCATTAGCTGTCATGCTTGGCGCGAAAGGAGTTCATGTATTATGGCATTGGCCTTTGCTTATCATATAATCTGCCCCTTTATTTGGCTATTGCACGTGATGGTTAGTGTGTATTGTATTTATATTCCTGTGGTTTTAGGGGCGCTTTCCTTGAACTTTCCAGCCAGAATGGTGGTCGTCCTCCAACTTGGGCCTCCTCGATTAGTGTTGGCCTATGCTCTATACAGCTTGGCAGTGTAATTGGTGGCAGACTGTTCTAATCTGTGTACTTTAATCCGTGGAATGGATCAAATTTCCATTCTTGTGTAGTGCATTTTTTCTCAGAACAAATGTTGTCCTCATGTTTGTTGTTGGATACCTTGTACCCTCATTGTTCTTGTTTGACATTTCGATATCCAGGGGAGTTGGGATGAGGGTTGTTTACATATTGTTGTCTACATATTGTTGTCTACATATTGGTTGTTTACATCATTTAGTTGCGAGTTAATCTTTGATCCCACATGTTCCACTCATCTCTTCAAGGGAGCCAGATTCTGGTCTGGGTTCACAGCAGTCAAAGAAGTTCAGGGTTTTGATAATGGAGAGGTGGCCCTGTGATACCAGTTTTATATGCTCCAGAAAACTAATGAGGTGCCACAGAAAATTGCATTCCCTTATACTCTATGCTCTTCATTTTTCAAATAACCTTTTTTTTCCAGATTCACACAGAAAGCAAATCTGGAAAGTCACTTGCGACTACATACAGGTAATCGCCCCTTCTCTTGTGAATTTTGCGGCAAGTGTTTCTCTCAAAGAGGTAACATGGAGGAACATAGACGAATACATACTGGGGAAAAACCATTCATATGTGACATGTGTGGCGTAAGGTTAGTATAATGTTTAGGAAGATTATTGTAAAATAACACAATTACAGTTTGTTTCTCTCCCCCCAACTTGTGATGTCCTTCACTAAAGCCTAGTAGTTGAGTATGATGCAATTAGTTTACAGTAGTACTGTGTGTGTGTTAATAAAAAAAGGACTATGGAGAGTGATGAATATGTGTAGAGTCGGAAGAGTTATGTTTAATGTTAAGAGTTTTTATGCAGCAAGTGGTGCATGTTGTGTATAAGGAGGACTTTGACATGCATGCCTACATTAATATGAGTCACATCACGTGAAATGATCTCCTAACAAGTAAATCTTAGGTTTAAGTGAAGCCCAGCACTAAATCCTTGGCCTGGTACTCTGTGTACCACTACCACTATGGTAGTGGTACAGTTAGATAGAAGTTAAATCTCACTTAAGACCAGCTTGAAACAACTTCAGCAGATATAATCAGTGAAAACCGGAATATCATACCATAAAGCAAACACTAAAAGCATGACACATCCCGTGTTCAGAGACATACTCTAGAAGGATCCAGACATAATAAATCAAAACTTAATTGGCCACCACAGAATGATGGAAGCACTTGAATTCCAGGGCTTAAAAGTGGGGATTTTTCAGTAACCCATCCCTGTTGTGGTAACAGTGCGACACCTATTGACAGTCTATGTAGTTTGTTCTTTGAACAAGTACTGATTTTGCATAGCAGCAACTGGTGTTCTTTTTACATTAACACATGGAGAGAAGGCATTTTATGGTCACAATTTTTCTTTTGGATCATAGCAAGTTTGTTTGAAAGCAGTTCAAATTTAGACTTTTCTCCCTTCCCTAAATACATGACAAGAGCACTTGTAAAGATACCTATTATACTGGGAATAAATCACAAGAGCCTGGTAGGTATTATCATCCTGGGTGGACCATAAAGGCTCTGGTTCAGAAAGCAACCGAGTGGGGACCAAAGTTTAGCAATATGAAGTTTTATGGATTTTAATCTGTGAAGATTCCAGAAGGGCTTCAAAATAATATACTATACATGTAGTCCAGATTGAGATTCCACTGCATGCTGTACATATAATAAATATTTGTATGCGATTGATCTTGGAATACATCATATTTTTCCCACAAGCTTTTAAGCAAAGTTTACTTAGATTGCTTTTACATGAGGTTTCTGGGAATTCATCACTATGCAAAATTGGTTATGTGCTATACAGTTATATGACTAAATAATACCTAGGTTAATGCTTTTTCATATGGCTAAAAAACTGTACAGTAATCTCCTTCAAGCATTTATTTTCCATAATCATTTGTAAGTTCAGAAGTTTAGGTCATAGATGGTTTTTCAGTTGGCATTCTACCCTTGCATATATTTTATACAATGTCTCATCAATTTATCAATCCAAATAGTATCACCTGAACTTGCAATATTTCCTATTCCTTGACTAATTTTATTATACTAAAATTGTATCTTTTTTCACAAAATTGTACAGGAAATATTTTGAGACAAATACAGCGTACATAAATTTCATTACAATTTGTAAAAAATGTTCAGTTACTCAAGACAAGGTCAACTTTCCATGCACCGCCGGAAGCACTCTGGGGAAAAGCCTCACAAATGTCAATTCTGTGGAAAAGAATTTCTTCGTAGAGAGGTTCTTAAGAAGCATGAACATGTGCATACAGATACAAGACCCTACAAGTGTTCATTCTGTGAAAAAAGCTTTAGGTAAGTAATTCTACCCTTTCATTTATATTTTATGCTAGGTGGGATACCTGGTTCTATGGGATGAGCAGTTGGGTTAACCCAGGCACCTCAGACTGATCATCTATTTTTCTGCTGTCTGTGCTGTGTTCCTCTCTTGAGGAGAGGGTAGGGGATGAGACAGACTTAATACAATCTAAACTAAGATAGTCAATTTGCATTAATGAATTACTGCATTTAAAATATTAATTTGAATGCAATACTGTGTGAATTATCATGGTTACAAACCGGCCTTATGACAGTAACAGTCCACTTTGTGCTGTTGGTAGACAGGATTTTCAAATTTAGAGTGCATGGCTGCTGCATGAATGATTACCGAAATGAAATCAACAAATTTTAAATCAAAGTTGTACGGTCAAATAGCTTAGTATACAGGGCAGTTAACTGATGTGTATTTTTGTAAAGCATTAATTTGATAAATTTAATTTTCTGTATTTTTAGAAAATGCATTACTTTTTTTTTTAAGTGTTTTTCTTTCCATAGGGACCAAGGAAAAAAGAAGGTTCATGAGAGACTACACACTGGAGAAAGGCCATTTGAATGTCAATTTTGTGGTCGTGGCTTCTGTGAATCTGGTAATTTACGCAAACACCTTCGGGTTCATCAACGCCATCCAGGAGCTGCATTATCATCAGTGCCATCTTTAGTACGAGAAAGAGAAAGCTTGCTACCTCTGGTAACTGGATCAGCAGTTGTCTCTAATGGAGGGCCTAGCTACAGTGTTACTAATATACCACATTCAACATTCGCTTTTTCGGGAATTTCTACATCTCGTCAGAGTACAGATATGCATGCAGAAACTTCTCTGATGGTTGCACCAGAGGTGACTTCAGTTGCCACATCTGAAAATCACTCAACATCCCACTCTTTGCCACTTGGTACTCATACTTCTACAGCAGTAAATGACTCGCCAGGTATTGATAATCGCCCTTTAGTCACTCTGCGGCCATTACAAGAATCCCATGCAAGTCCTGGTTTGTCTCAGACTGATAGTTGGGCTATCTATCATACTTAGCTGAATATTATTTAAGATTAAAATTTTTATTGGTGTAATTGAAGGCACACAGTACAGCAATCCTGATTATATGAAAATGAATGTACAATAATTGGGTCTTAGTTTCTGTTTAGTTTATCTAGACATTTGGACGAGTCTGAAAGTGTTTCATTATGTTCCACATAGAATTTCCTACTAAAAGTTCTTCTGGATGCTCTCAGAGCCAGCTCCATATGGCATACTATGCTATAGACACAGAGTTCTAGAAAATACAGAGGAAAAATAGCCAAAGACACAGAGCAAATGCCTTGTGTATTTTCTTAAACTCCTAACATGCTTAGGATATATCTTGAGGTTATCTTGTGATAATTTTAGGGCTTTTTAGTGTCCTCGCGGCCCGGTCCTTGACCAGGCCTCCACCCCCCAGGAAGCAGCCCGTGACAGCTAACACCCCAGGTACCTATTTTACTACTAGGTAACAGGGGCATAGGGTGAAAGAAACTCTGCCCAATGTTTCTTGCCGGCACCTGGGATCGAACCCAGGACCACAGGATCACAAGTCCAGCGTGCTGTCCGCTCGGCCAACCGGCTCCCTCACATATACACACATCTGCAAAAGAAAATGTAGTTAAAATATTATTTGTTCCTTATGGAATTATTAATGTGGATGAAAATGTATGTTAAAAGTGAAAATAAATTTAATATCTACATTGTAACTAATTTCATGCACTCTACAAGTCCTACAGCCTATCAATCCCAAAACATTATTTATGTAAAACAAACAAAAAAATTATAGTAGCAAACTTTAGGGAAATTGCAACAGAACCCAACCTTGAATAATCCACCATTGAGCTTAGTGACCCAGGCTCCTTTCATTAATGACTGCTTTAACCCCTGCACTGCTCAAAGTGCCTTAAAATGCTCAACCTATGGTGCTCATGATGTCTTTTTTGAGATGTCACAATAACATTGCTGACAATATGATATCCAAATAGCACACCAGAAAAATTAAGAAATGATGATGTTTTTCTGACATGTAGTTTGGACAAGACTATGCCTTTTGGCACTTGTGGGTATATCACAAGATTCAAAACTTCTGTGCATACACATGGGCTCACATTTGCTTCCTCAGGCCTTCCATAACCATCCTGAATTCCTCTTTCCTTCTAGGGTCTTAGTAAAAAAAACAAGGACCATGTCTGGCACATCACCATCCACTGTGTGAATGTGCATGGTGGCCATACTAGGAACCATTGAATAGAACCCCACAAAAATTCAACTCTTACAGATTTGACCCAAATCAAGAATTCCTCAGACATGACCCACTAATTCAACTGGATAATTAACCATGCAACACCACTGACCAAGCAGTTAACACCATTTATAATCAGATTCTTGAAGTAGTGCAAGAGAACAGTGATCTGTCCTCCATAATTCTTACAATCTGATAAACCCATACATGAAATTTATGCACCTCACAGTGCATTCAAATATATCTGGAATACTCTCTTTAATTTCTAAGCTAATTAATATAAGAACAGAGTACAATTGTGTCAACAAATTAAACTATTAGCTTTTTCATGAAGCCCCTTTCCTACCTTCATGCTTATACTACTGAAAACAATGAAGAGGTGATTGGAGATCAAGGGGAAAGTTAATCTGACGAAGAATATGGGAAATAATTCTATGACTCACCATGGACCTGCAGCAACTACATCAGAAATAATGTAGTAGCTACTTAAACATTCCAGAAATTCATGTATCACTAAAAATATTGCAACATACATTATTCCTTGGCACACATAAATCACAATAAAGTGATGCAGGTTAGTTAGGTTAGGTAAGTTAGGTAAGTACAGGGGGTCCGTCTAATTACCACAAGCTACCACAGGCTACACAGGCTTCAGAAAGCTTCCTGACAATACGTTAGTAATGAATATATATGATATGTTAGGTTAGGCTGACGTGACGTAACCTAACCTAACTTAACCAAACAAAACCTAACCTAACCGAAGCTTGGATCGTCGACTTGCTTTGGCGTCACCAGCTTTTTATTTTCGTCTAATTTCGTTATAAAATGATACTTTTTCAGAGTAAAAATATTGTTTTATTGTTCTACATTCAGCACCAACATTATAATGAATAAATATATCATTTGTTCATTACTAAGGTAATGTTTGGAAGCTTTGAGTAAGTTTGGGTAGCTTTGGGTAATTACAGACCCTTATGGCCCCTATTGCCATCCCGTTGAGGGTTGTGTATCCCATACCCATCCTGTGAACAATATTAGTCCCCATAACCAGCATGTGGGTGGTAGTGTAGTATACCCTACTCCATGCGTTTTCTATATTACATATACGATTCATTTTCTTTAATATGTTTAGAGCATAATCTATTGTATAATAATTTGGCGCCAATTATAATATTTTTACACATAATAATTCATGGAATAATTATTATTATTATTTACTGAGAACTACCAAGATTTCTCAGAACTAAACTAAGAGCCTTCAGTAAGATGTAGCTGATCCGTGATATTCGAATAAGGTGGAAAATATTACACAAATTTCTTCAGAAACTTGTGTAAAGTAATTATCGAAGGAAAGCACCAAACCGGGTAGGTTATGTAGCACCACCAAATGTGCGGAGTAATCAGAGGGCGCTAAATATTACCAAGGATGCCAATATGAGAACAAACGAGCGAAAATATGAGCAAAACTTTGGATTTGACCAAAAACCAAAGTCGGTAGAGTTTTGCTGGGTTCCTAGCCATTTTGGTGTCTTTTTAAATGAGCGTGCGGATGCTGCCGCTAAGGAAGCTATCCACACTTGTCCCATCTCCCGTAAAGGTATTCCTTAGTCCGACTTTTACCCTGTTATTCATTCATTCCTCCATCCTTGCCCGTTGGCAGGGTTGTCGGTCTTCTGTTACTGGTAACAAACTGAGTACTATTAAGAGTCGTGTGTCCCTGTGGCCTTCCTCCTACCACCGTAACCAGCAGTGGAAAACGGCTCTGGCTAGGTTACGTATTGGCCATACACGTTTAACTCACGGTCACTTAATGGAGTGCCGCCCTGCTCCTTATTGTCCAAATTACAATGTTCCTCTTATGGTCATGCATATTCTTCTTGTTGAATGTCCTGACTTCCAGGACGAGCGTGTCTTGCTTTCTGACCGTCCCTCGCGGTCAACTGTCCTTCGATAGAATTCTTGGTGAATCTGATACTTTTGATATTGTTCGCCTTATGCGTTTGTTCTCATATTGGCATCCTTGGTAATATTTAGCGCCCTCTGATTACTCCGCACATTTGGTGGTGCTACATAACCTACCCGGTTTGGTGCTTTCCTTCGATAATTACTTTACACAAGTTTCTGAAGAAATTTGTGTAATATTTTCCACCTTATTCGAATATCACGGATCAGCTACATCTTACTGAAGGCTCTTAGTTTAGTTCTGAGAAATCTTGGTAGTTCTCAGTAAATAATAATAATAATAATTATTCCATGAATTATTATGTGTAAAAATATTATAATTGGCGCCAAATTATTATACAATAGATTATGCTCTAAACATATTAAAGAAAATGAATCGTATATGTAATATAGAAAACGCATGGAGTAGGGTATACTACACTACCACCCACATGCTGGTTATGGGGACTAATATTGTTCACAGGATGGGTATGGGATACACAACCCTCAACGGGATGGCAATAGGGGCCATAAGGGTCTGTAATTACCCAAAGCTACCCAAACTTACTCAAAGCTTCCAAACATTACCTTAGTAATGAACAAATGATATATTTATTCATTATAATGTTGGTGCTGAATGTAGAACAATAAAACAATATTTTTACTCTGAAAAAGTATCATTTTATAACGAAATTAGACGAAAAGAAGAAGCTGGTGACGCCAAAGCAAGTCGACGGTCCAAACGACAATGTTTGCTGGCATATTAGCCTCCTGTACTTACCTAACCTAACTAACCTAACCAAACCTAACCTAACTAAACCTAACCTATCCAAACAACTCTATATAACCTCGAGGCAACAATATATCTTGAATAATTTGTTCATCTTGGATAAGTCGCTGCACAACACTCGCTTGGATCGTAGACTTCCTATGGCCTCTAGTGCCACTTAGTTTCGTCTAATTTCGTTATAAATTTATATTATATCAGAGTAAAAAATATGTTTTTTCCATGTTCTACATTCAACACCAACAATATAGTGAGTAAATATATCACATTTCTTCATTACTTACGTTTAGTAAGTTTAGTTCATTTATTATGCACCCCATACCCATCGTAATGCTAGGAATGTTGTTGTTTCAGATTTAGCTACTCAGAACGAAGTGTCCATGTAGCACGGGCTATGGTGAGCCCGTAGATGCTAGGAAGCTTTGGATAGCTTTGAGTAAATTTGGGTAATTAGACGGACCGTTGGCATATATACATATAGGTGCATAAAAGGATGACAGTTGCTCACCTTGAGCCTGAAGTCTTCTGGTTGAAGGGCTGAAGCAATACGATGACTTCTCAGGGGAGAGAATGAGCGAGGTCCAAGAAAGCTGGCCAATATGGGGGCTGGATAACCACTGTCCAACAGGCGCCAGTAACAGGTCTGCTTACAGCGAGGTGCAGTTCTTCTCTGGCTTGTCTCAGCCCCCAGGCGTGCTCGTGGTAGGTGCGCACAGTCACTGCGCACGGCCGCCCTCCACCAATCAGAAGCCCAGCTTCACCTAACAAGAAATAAGTGTGTACTAGTGGCTTTACAAGAATGTAAATACATCATGCTATGTACTCTCATAAACCCAATGTAACTTCTTGTATGTAAATAAATAAATACATAAATAAATATTCCCGCTGGCAGGCACTTTAAATGTGGTTCCCCCCGCATGTACTCTGTAGTTATGCAGGCGATGAGTCACAATAACGTGGCTGAAGTATGTTGACCAGACCACACACTAGAAGTTGAAGGGACGACGACGTTTCGGTCCGTCCTGGACCATTCTCAAGTCACAAGCGACTTGAGAATGGTCCAGGACGGACCGAAATGTCGTCGTCCCTACTCTGTAGTTAGTTTAGTTCATTTATTATGCACCCCATCCATCTTGTGGGCGGTAGTGGAAAGGGTTACAGAGGCCCAAGGGCTCAGAGACTGAACCCCACAATTCATTTAGCTAAGCAAGTTACAATCTTGATGAGCTAGTTACAAAATTCAGTATAAGACGTCACATCAACAATGGGTTCGAGATCGTTCTCGATCGTCCATCAACAATGGGTTCGATCCTNGATATGGGCACCATATAACCGATGCATATTAGAGTTTTGGTCATACAAAGGTTGTGAATAATTCCTTTAATATTTTGCATCCATTTATTTAAGTAATTATAAAGTTGGAAAGTATAGTATATGCTTTGTATTGTTTTGTGAAAGGTATACTGAATGGATGTGATATTTTAATTTTGTATTATTTAGCATCATTAACCTTCTACTGTATTGCTAAGTGATTACCTATTTTCTCTGGACTGATGTCTCCCCACCCCATCACAGTGGGAAATGGGGCAAGGATAATGTAACAAAAGCTCATCACATCATAAAAATATGTTTGCTGATGTGGGTAACTTGCTTGAAAATAAACACTGTTCAATGTTATAAGTTTAATAGCATTGATGTGCTTAGTATGTTTGACTGTTTAAATTAGTTGCATCAATATGTTTAATATCTCTCTGTATTGCATTATAGGTGTCCTAAATGCAAGAAATTGTATCCTGCCCATATTTTGTGGACAAGACATATGCTTGTACACACCAACAGTCGACCATTTTCATGTGATGAATGTGAGAAGAAATTCAAAAGTAAGGCAGAGTTATTCATTCACAAGAAAACTCACAGACCAAGTGAAGAACGATACACCCATTTGTTGTGAAGTTTGTGGAAAAAGGTACGTGACCAGGTTATGTACATTTATGAGTATTAAAATGTCCTACTTAAATACAGTATTGAAAGCTGAATATGGTATTTGTTTTTACATGCCAAAATTTTAATTTTTAATCATGCTTTATATTGATTTGTTATGGAATTTAGGCCTTAAACCAAATACTGGAACTGGTTATGTTATTCATTGATTATTTTCCTTATCCTAACATGATCTGTCATTAATTTTGCATCCAGGTTGCCAAATACAGTGGGATAACCTTTTATAGTTTCTCAGGATTACCAGAAAAGGCAAAACTCTGGTTCTCTACCCCTATTTACCACAGCATGTGTGGTAAATGGGGTGTAGCTCCATTAACTTGGAAGCCTTTGCACCAGTAGATATTCATTTTAAAATAAAAGTATCCTTAGGTAATCTAGTGGAAAAGATGCATGTATGAGAGTGCCAAACAGTCACACCATTCCCCAAATGGCTTCCACTGGCTCCTTCAAATCTGACACATTATCTTTTTCATTAAACAGTCCAGAGACAGGCCAAAGTTTCCTCCAACCATTTCTTAGTGTCATCATTCAGAATTCAGTGATCCAGAATCCAGACTTGTGTAAAATTGATAAAAATTCTCAATGGTATCTGGCTGATTATCGAGAAATCTGGTAAAGTTTATTTTATTGTGATACTTGAAATAGGTAATGCCTTGATACATAGGTTGGACCAGTGAAGTTGTATGGGGGGGGTGGAGGGGGCAAGAATGTACCAATAGCTTTGCCATTTGAGAGCTCATCCTGTAGTGGATGTGTTAGGCTATTATCTGGAAATGGCACAAATGTGTTGTTTTCTGGGAGGCCAACACTTAAGGTATTCCTTCACCTCCGGGCACAAATTTTGTATTAAACATTCACGATTCTAGACATCCGTTCATTTTTCTGGGAGTTAAAAGTAATAAGATGGCATTATGTTGAAACAGAGTTTCATATGTCATTGTTAAACATGCACTGTAGATCATAAGTGAAAGTTATCCTTGTAGCTCTTATTTTTTAGTTTTGGAAGCCATTTACTTTTTCATGAGTAAAGTATTTCCATACTTTCTCACGAGTATGATGCAGGTTGTTGTAAGCGTAATGAATGGAGGTTGTGTGTTATGCTGTGTGAATGTAGCTGGCATGCACAAATGTAAATTGCTTGTGATTGGCATTAGCGGAAATCCTTTGCTTTCAGGGGTCATTAGTTGCACTTACTTTAAAATTTAAGAACTTTGGCATCATATGCCATTAGCTGTCATGCTTGGCGCGAAAGGAGTTCATGTATTATGGCATTGGCCTTTGCTTATCATATAATCTGCCCCTTTATTTGGCTATTGCACGTGATGGTTAGTGTGTATTGTATTTATATTCCTGTGGTTTTAGGGGCGCTTTCCTTGAACTTTCCAGCCAGAATGGTGGTCGTCCTCCAACTTGGGCCTCCTCGATTAGTGTTGGCCTATGCTCTATACAGCTTGGCAGTGTAATTGGTGGCAGACTGTTCTAATCTGTGTACTTTAATCCGTGGAATGGATCAAATTCCATTCTTGTGTAGTGCATTTTTTCTCAGAACAAATGTTGTCCTCATGTTTGTTGTTGGATACCTTGTACCCTCATTGTTCTTGTTTGACATTTCGATATCCAGGGGAGTTGGGATGAGGGTTGTTTACATATTGTTGTCTACATATTGTTGTCTACATATGGTTGTTTACATCATTTAGTTGCGAGTTAATCTTTGATCCCACATGTTCCACTCATCTCTTCAAGGGAGCCAGATTCTGGTCTGGGTTCACAGCAGTCAAAGAAGTTCAGGGTTTTGATAATGGAGAGGTGGCCCTGTGATACCAGTTTTATATGCTCCAGAAAACTAATGAGGTGCCACAGAAAATTGCATTCCCTTATACTCTATGCTCTTCATTTTTCAAATAACCTTTTTTTTCCAGATTCACACAGAAAGCAATCTGGAAAGTCACTTGCGACTACATACAGGTAATCGCCCCTTCTCTTGTGAATTTTGCGGCAAGTGTTTCTCTCAAAGAGGTAACATGGAGGAACATAGACGAATACATACTGGGGAAAAACCATTCATATGTGACATGTGTGGCGTAAGGTTAGTATAATGTTTAGGAAGATTATTGTAAAATACACAATTACAGTTTGTTTCTCTCCCCCCAACTTGTGATGTCCTTCACTAAAGCCTAGTAGTTGAGTATGATGCAATTAGTTTACAGTAGTGTGTGTGTTTAATAAAAAAAAGGACTATGGAGAGTGATGAATATGTGTAGAGTCGGAAGAGTTATGTTTAATGTTAAGAGTTTTTATGCAGCAAGTGGTGCATGTTGTGTATAAGGAGGACTTTGACATGCATGCCTACATTAATATGAGTCACATCACGTGAAATGATCTCCTAACAAGTAAATCTTAGGTTTAAGTGAAGCCCAGCACTAAATCCTTGGCCTGGTAACTCTGTGTACCACTACCACTATGGTAGTGGTACAGTTAGATAGAAGTTAAATCTCACTTAAGACCAGCTTGAAACAACTCAGCAGATATAATCAGTGAAAACCGGAATATCATACCATAAAGCAAACACTAAAAGCATGACACATCCGTGTTCAGAGACATACTCTAGAAGGATCCAGACATAATAAATCAAAACTTAATTGGCCACCACAGAATGATGGAAGCACTTGAATTCCAGGGCTTAAAAGTGGGATTTTTCAGTAACCCATCCCTGTTGTGGTAACAGTGCGACACCTATTGACAGTCTATGTAGTTTGTTCTTTGAACAAGTACTGATTTTGCATAGCAGCAACTGGTGTTCTTTTTACATTAACACATGGAGAGAAGGCATTTTATGGTCACAATTTTTCTTTGGATCATAGCAAGTTTGTTTGAAAGCAGTTCAAATTTAGACTTTTCTCCTTCCCTAAATACATGACAAGAGCACTTGTAAAGATACCTATTATACTGGGAATAAATCACAAGAGCCTGGTAGGTATTATCATCCTGGGTGGACCATAAAGGCTCTGGTTCAGAAAGCAACCGAGTGGGGGACCAAAGTTTAGCAATATGAAGTTTTATGGATTTTAATCTGTGAAGATTCCAGAAGGGCTTCAAAATAATATACTATACATGTAGTCCAGATTGAGATTCCACTGCATGCTGTACATATAATAAATATTTGTATGCGATTGATCTTGGAATACATCATATTTTTCCCACAAGCTTTTAAGCAAAGTTTACTTAGATTGCTTTTACATGAGGTTTCTGGGAATTCATCACTATGCAAATTGGTTATGTGCTATACAGTTATATGACTAAATAATACCTAGGTTAATGCTTTTTCATATGGCTAAAAAAACTGTACAGTAATCTCCTTCAAGCATTTATTTTCCATAATCATTTGTAAGTTCAGAAGTTTAGGTCATAGATGGTTTTTCAGTTGGCATTCTACCCTTGCATATATTTTATACAATGTCTCATTTAATTTATCAATCCAAATAGTATCACCTGAACTTGCAATATTTCCTATTCCTTGACTAATTTTATTATACTAAAATTGTATCTTTTTTCACAAAATTGTACAGGAAATATTTTGAGACAAATACAGCATACATAAATTTCATTACAATTTGTAAAAAATGTTCAGTTACTCAAGACAAGGTCAACTTTCCATGCACCGCCGGAAGCACTCTGGGGAGAAGCCTCACAAATGTCAATTCTGTGGAAAAGAATTTCTTCGTAGAGAGGTTCTTAAGAAGCATGAACATGTGCATACAGATACAAGACCCTACAAGTGTTCATTCTGTGAAAAAAGCTTTAGGTAAGTAATTCTACCCTTTCATTTATATTTTATGCTAGGTGGGATACCTGGTTCTATGGGATGAGCAGTTGGGTTAACCCAGGCACCTCAGACTGATCATCTATTTTTCCTTTCTGCTGTCTGTGCTGTGTTCCTCTCTTGAGGAGAGGGTAGGGGATGAGACAGACTTAATACAATCTAAACTAAGATAGTCAATTTGCATTAATGAATTACTGCATTTAAAATATTAATTTGAATGCAATACTGTGTGAATTATCATGGTTACAAACCGGCCTTATGACAGTAACAGTCCACTTTGTGCTGTTGGTAGACAGGATTTTCAAATTTAGAGTGCATGGCTGCTGCATGAATGATTACCGAAATGAAATCAAATTTTAAATCAAAGTTGTAGGTCAAATAGCTTAGTATACAGGGCAGTTAACTAATGTGTATTTTGTAAAGCATTAATTTGATAAATTTAATTTTCTGTATTTTTAGAAAATGCATTACTTTTTTTTTTTAAGTGTTTTTCTTCCCATAGGGACCAAGGAAAAAAGAAGGTTCACGAGAGACTACACACTGGAGAAAGGCCATTTGAATGTCAATTTTGTGGTCGTGGCTTCTGTGAATCTGGTAATTTGCGCAAACACCTTCGGGTTCATCAACGCCATCCAGGAGCTGCATTATCATCAGTGCCATCTTTAGTACGAGAAAGAGAAAGCTTGCTACCTCTGGTAACTGGATCAGCAGTTGTCTCTAATGGAGGGCCTAGCTACAGTGTTACTAATATACCACATTCAACATTCGCTTTTTCGGGAATTTCTACATCTCGTCAGAGTACAGATATGCATACAGAAACTTCTCTGATGGTTGCACCAGAGGTGACTTCAGTTGCCACATCTGAAAATCACTCAACATCCCACTCTTTGCCACTTGGTACTCATACTTCTACAGCAGTAAATGACTCGCCAGGTATTGATAATCGCCCTTTAGTCACTCTGCGGCCATTACAAGAATCCCATGCAAGTCCTGGTTTGTCTCAGACTGATAGTTGGGCTATCTATCATACTTAGCTGAATATTATTTAAGATTAAAATTTTTATTGGTGTAATTGAAGGCACACAGTACAGCAATCCTGATTATATGAAATGAATGTACAATAATTGGGTCTTAGTTTCTGTTTAGTTTATCTAGACATTTGGATGAGTCTGAAAGTGTTTCATTATGTTCCACATACAATTTCCTAGTAAAAGTTCTTCTGGATGCTCTCGGAGCCAGCTCCATATGGCATACTATGCTATAGACACAAAGAGTTATAGAAAATACAGAGGAAAAATAGCCAAAGACAGAGCAAATGCCTTGTGTATTTTCTTAAACTCCTAACATGCTTAGGATATACAGTATCTTGAGGTTATCTTGTGATAATTTCGGGGCTTTTTAGTGTCCCCGCGGCCCGTCCTCGACCAGGCCTCCACCCCCCAGGAAGCAGCCCGTGACAGCTAATACCCCAGGTACCTATTTACTACTAGGTAACAGGAGCATAGGGTGAAAGAAACTCTGCCAATGTTCTTGCCGGCACCTGGGATCGAACCCAGGACCACAGGATCACAAGTCCAGTGTGCTGTCCGCTCGGCCAACCGGCTCCCTCACATTTCACACACATCTGCAAAAGAAAATGTAGTTAAAATATTATTTGTTCCTTATGGAATTATTAATGTGGATGAAAATGTATGTTAAAAGTGAAAATAAATTTAATATCTACATTGTAACTAATTTCATGCACTCTACAAGTCCTACAGCCTATCAATCCCAAAACATTATGTAAAACAAACAAAAAAATTATAGTAGCAAACTTTAGAGAATTGCAACAGAACCCAATCTTGAATAATCCACCACTGAGCTTAGTGACCCAGGCTCCTTTCATTAATGACTGCTTTAACCCCTGCACTGCTCAAAGTGCCTTAAAATGCTCGACCTATGGTGCTCATGATGTCTTTTTTTTGAGATGTCACAATAACATTGCTGACAATATGATATCCAAATAGCACACCAGAAAAATTAAGAAATGATGTTTTTCTGACATGTAGTTTGGATAAGACTATGCCTTTTGGCACTTGTGGGTATATCACAAGATTCAAAACTTCTGTGCATACACATGGGCTCACATTTGCTTCCTCAGGCCTTCCATAACCATCCTGAATTCCTCTTTCCTTCTAGGGTCTTAGTAAAAAAAACAAGGACCATGTCTGGTACATCACCATCCACTGTGTGAATGTGCATGGTGGCCATACTAGGAACCATTGAATAGAACCCCACAAAAATTCAACTCTTACAGATTTGACCCAAATCAAGGATTCCTCAGACATGACCCACTAATTCAACTGGATGCAATCAACCATGCAATACCACTGACCAAGCAGTTAGCACCATTTATAATCAGATTCTTGAGTAGTGCAAGAGAACAGTGATCTGTCCTCCATAATTCTTACAATCTGATAAACCCATACATGAATTTATGCACCTCACAGTGCATTCAAATATATCTGGAATACTCTCTTTAATTTCTAAGCTAATTAATATAAGAACACTACAATTGTGTTAACAGTTAAACTATTAGCTTTTTCATGAAGCCTCCTTTCCTACCTTCATGCTTATAGTATTGAAAACAATGAAGAGGTGATTGGAGATCAAGGGGAAAGTTAATCTGACGAAGAATATGGGAAATAATTCTATGACTCACCATGGACCTGCAGCAACTACATCAGAAATAATGTAGTAGCTACTTAAACATCCAGATTCATGTATCACTAAAAATATTGCAACACATATTATTCCTTGGGACACATAAATCACANGGGGGGGACATTTTTTATTTTTTTTTGCAGAGACACTGCCTATTTTGCCTGATTTTATTTTATCTACTTAGGACTTGCTGGAAAGTGGTTAGCAAAATGGAAAAGGAAGCCATCACCACGTGTACCAGATATAATAACAGTAACTGAAGGCAATGATGGAGACAACCAAGAAAGAGCATCAGGTGAAAATTTGAAGAAGGAAGGAATGGTAAGAGATTATTAGCATTTTCATTATTAGATATCCTTGTAGGAATACCTTATACATTTTTATAATTTATATTATAATGCAATGCAAAATTTGTATTTTGCATTATGTGAGAGAGAACCAGAGAATGCTTTCATGTACCTGCTTGAAACTTTTAAAACTTGCATAGAATGGTACATGGAATATCCCTGTTGTTACTGGGCCATGTAGCTCCCTAGTGCTAGAATTAAGAGCCTTTTGAAAATACTTTTGGATGGGGAGGAAGTGGAGAGGGGAGGGAGGGAGGGCAATCTTTGTGATCTTGCACACATTAATGCTAGGGGGATAATTCTGTAGTCGGTTGCAGATAATAGTAAAGGATACAATGTTGAGAACATATTATAACATGGATAGCCCTAGCTGACTGTTTTGATGAATGGACAGCTAAAGTAGGGGTCCAGAATGATGAGTACAAAATAGTCAATAAAACTTAATTAAAAATAATGTACAATACATTACAGTACAGTATATTTGTGTTAGATTTGTGAGCAAAGGTTGCTCACCCAGCAGTAAAGGAGGACATTGTTACATAAGCCACACTCAGACTTTCAGTCCTTATGACAAACCCTTAAAATATTCTTGCCATCTAATTTGGACAGGGAGTGAGTGCTGCTATCCCACCTTCTTTGCCAAGTTAATGCACATTAAAAATATGCAAGTAATGATTAAGTAAAAATATAAGCACAGCAAAGGCACTGCTAATTTAGTGGACTTATTCTACCTTAGCCTAATTTAGTTTTTATTTCAATCCACTTTAATTTAGGTATTTAAATCAAACCAATAATAAAAAGCTAATATAATTTCTCCTATAGTTACAGTAATAATAATATTATTATTATTATTTATCACTGATCTGGTTTGGGCTCAAGAGCCCACAGTATAACCAGTGACCTATATAATGTTTTTCTGTCTAGGTATAAGCTCATGGCATAGTTAAACAAATAATCATTATAGTTCTCTATAACAGGCTGATACTGTATGTGGTGTCTGTGTGCTATTGGAGACTGGTCATGTGTGGTGCTGATGGTGTGGTGGTGTTAACGTTGGAGAGATGTTGATACAAATTTCTCTCCATTCAACACATTACACTTAAGTACTGTATATCTTATCCATGGTCAGAATACTTTTGTGCTATTAATCCAGTAATGCAACACAGGATTTAAATTAATATAAAACAATAGTAAGGTGCTTTTAGCCTTTAATGTTTAGTCAACCACATCAGGCATGTGCTCCAAGGCGAGTGTAAACATCATGCGAGGTGATGTTTACCCTCTGGCTGACGTGACGTCCCAACCCGGGCTGTGGTCATCCGAGTCGCCTGTTCATGCGATAGAAGACGGTTTTCCTCTCGCTATTACTGTAGACCTGGGACCTGGTCTCATTTAACCACAAACATACAAGATATTTACACAACACATTTAACAATTTCATAATGAAATAGAAAATCAAAGTGCTCTTAGTATATTTTTTTTAATTATTCTAATGTATTCAGTATGTTATAAATTGTTGTTTCCTTGGTGAAGTTGGGAGTCTCATGGCTTTGTTCTATATATAGAGCTATGAGAAACATTTTGTCCTTGCGGTAATGCTGTAGTGTACTTCCAATATATTTTAATATAAAAGAGTGTTATAATATTCTCACAAATGTTGTTGCAGCCTTGTCTCTGATCAGTCCTCCTAGCTGGTGGTCTGATCAACCAGGCTATTAATGCTACTTGCAATCTGACATGTTAAGCACAGCCCACTTTAGTATGTATCCTTTGAAGGTGGTTATCAAGTTCCCGTTTTGAACACCTGAGAGGTTGGCTAGTTATGCCTCTTATTATGTTGTGTGTCTAAAAGTCTCAGACCCAAAATGTTGATAGAATTGTCTGTTAGCATACCCATTTCACCTCTACTTTTCAGAGGTGCTATTTTGTACTTTGTGCCATGCCTTCTGGTCTCATAAGAAGTTATTTCCATATGCACATTTAGAATCATTTCCTCTGATATTTTCCAGATTTAAGTTATTACGTATCTCTTTTCCCTGCACTCTAAGGAATACAGTTTGAGAGATTTTAAGTGGTTCCAATAATTTTTATATTTTATTATATAGATCCAGAAAGTAAAAGTTGTTTGTACATTTTCCAAGCCAGCAACTTCTCCAGCTCTGAATGTAATAATATTCCACCATAGATAGCACCAGTCTTGAAAAGTACTATAGGTTTGGCATCTCTTGTTTAAAAGGTTCTTGTTACCTAGCCTATTTTTTTTTTTTTTTACTATTGTGACAGCTACTTTATTGTGCTACTTTAAAAGTAAAGCCTTTTGACATAATTACTCTCAAATCTTCGATACTACTTTTTCTTTCTATCACGTCATTTGACCGAGTTTTTAACTACTGTATATGTTTTATTCAGCAGGGAAACACAATTAGGAGTGCAGTAAGGTGCTGTGTATGTAAGGCCACATTTAATCATCTTGAGGATCTAGCTTCTCACTCTCTTGATGTCCACCAGCTTCCAGAACCTCACTATATGTGCCCCCAGTGTCCTCGAACATTTCCTAAAATTACTTCAATGAACAATCACCAACGAAGAAAACATCAAGACTCTTTACAGGAGTAGGTTCTATTTAAATTGAATAAATGAATTTGGTTTCTGATAATTTTTGCTTATAAATGCTGTAGGGTTATTCTTTTATTAATTTAAGTTGATAATTTATGAATGGTAATCAATTTTTTTGTAATAAATTTACTTGAGATTTTAATGATAAGGTACAGCACATTCTTATCTCTCAATTGATCTGGCAAGGTCAGTTTGTATGCACCTTATTTGGCAGTCTTTATGCTCTTCTACTATTCCACACTACATATTTTGTTGCTCCCAGAGGTCATATTGAGTGGATGTGCACTGACCAGATCATCTGACTGGCAGGAAAAATATTTAATTCCCATTGTAGGGAACAGGAGCCTGTACTCGGCTTATGCAATGGTTGCATAACCCCTGGTTACTTATTTACTGCCAGGTGTAAGGAAATGTGCCCAACCATTTCTGTCCCACCCAGGGATCAAACCTGGGATCCTTGATTGAGAGTCGAGGTCGTAGATCATTGTAGGCACCTTTAGGTTCATATCTGCTTTACAGTCACAGGACAGTGATAAGTTTCAGAAGGGATAAGATACTCTAAGGGGTCTGTACTTAGCTGAAAGTATAAATGCCACTAGTGATGTCATGGAAGTGCCTTCCAGTGGGGTACACATAATAGCCCTAACGGCCACTCATTCAAGCTTTTGTGCGAGACCACCACTACCAGGACTCGAGTACTTCCATGGTTGCTACTTGATCTCTTTTTCACTGTTAAGGTTCTGGGATCTGATGGAAGTTTTGAAGTTTTGTATGCTCCCTGGTCCTTCTTCCTCTCTGAAGGAGAAGGGTCACAGGGTTTTGGGGCTGCTGGAGGAGGGTTTGTAGTTACCCTCTGACCCGCTTCAGAGTTTTTTTCCTGTCCATGAGAGATTGTTGCTCAGTATGAACATGTTCTCTTATACTGTCTCGATATGACCTAGATGCCTCCTCCATGGGTACATTTCTGGGTTACTGTTCAGTTCCTGGATTTGCCCTCTTATATATGTTTCTCTTCTCTGTTTTCCTTTGTATTTTACTTGGTGGAACTAGCTTTGGTACCTGCAAGTTCCACCAAGTTCTAATTTCTTCCTTTTTGCAGACCTTCATCTGCTTCCTGGCTAAAGTATGTGGCTCTGGCTTCTTTCTGGCTCGCAAGCATCCCTTAATTTTCTATGGCCTTGTTCCACCTTTTTTTGTGGTTTTTCTCCTTTGTTCTGCATTATGGTATCGCTCTTATCTCTTGGCTTGAGTCTGTGGATAATAGGACTCTTGATGCCTGGATTTCCTGCAGAAATCTACACTCGATCTTCATTCAGCTTGTGGCCAATTGGTAAACTGCCTCAGTAAGGGTCGGCTAGTTTCATTCTATTACTCTGTGGGGCTGGACTCTGAGGATAGACTTGTTTCTGGTTTCTTGAAATTTCATTCTCTGTGGTTCACATTCAGAGTATGTCAAATGTTATTAAAGATTCCTACTTTTGGTTTTGCAGTTTGTTCAGTTGTTCGTATGTGGACTTGCTTACCCTGTGTAGAACTAGTGGCAGTGGCTTCTTATGTATTGGTGCTGTTTCTGGATTGGGAAGTGTTTGGTTTAGACTATTTTTTTCCCTGCGATTAGTGGTCTTAACTTGCCTCTCTCTTCCTGGTCTAGCTGCTACTTCTGTTTTGGCTAGGCTAGAGACGTTTGTGAGCTGCATTCTCCTGCTGGCTCCCATGTGGTCAATTAAGGCCAAATCAGATCTGGTTTCTGGATCTTCGTTTCCATTGTCTCAACCCCTGTCTCTTTCTTGAGTCTACCTCTCACTGAGGATTGGTGGCATGACTTATTTTCATGGTTTGAGACATTCTGCCATTTTTCACGTTTAGTTTCTAGTCCTTGTGTTCCATCGCCTGTATGGAGTCAGGTGATGGAGTGGACTTCTTGGTTCCATTTTGCATCTTTCTTTGTAGTGTCAGCACAGAATGAAGGGATGTGGTGGGGTTTTCCAGTGCTGCCTTTCTCTTTGACATCAGTTTTGTGTCTGGAGCCATGAAACTGTCTTGGCTCTTTTTGGATTTCCTTACTAGATTGAGTACCCATTAGTGTCACCTTATTTCACGCTTCCTTCACATTTGGGGGTGGATGTCTTCTTGCCCTCCTTTCTTCAGCTATTTTTTGTCATTTTTTAATGTGCAGCCGTCCTCTCTCAGGGTTCTCTTTCAATTGAAGATTTTTTTTTGTTTAAATAGCCTTTTTCGTTGCCTTTGATTCTGCTGTCAGATTGAGATGTTCCATCGCTGTGCCTGAAGCATGAGTTTTGCTCTTTTGGTTCATAGGTTTGTTTTCTTTACTTGTAGCAGTTTTTAATTCATGATCGAGGCTTCAGCTTATTTACCCAGGTATGCTAAATTTCATTAAAGCAGTCAATTTTTGTTATGCCACAACAATTTTTTTTTTTTTAATTATGTTGATCTCTGCTCCTCAAGCTCTCCTCATAGAATGAGCCATATTCTGGTTCTGGCTTTCAGATGAGTCTCGGAGGCCTGATGTGTGCAGCCAAGGCTTGGTAGTGCCATTGTATAACCTTGAAGTGCACATGTTAAAGGACATTTCACTACATTGAAAGCTTGATTAATTCAACTTATTTGGTATTCACTGGCACCAAAAAAATAATCTATATTTTATTACATGTTTATTTTATCCCATTGTTTTAGATTATTACTTATCCCTATTTATGGTTAACTCACGAGTTTATTTTTTAGGTTTTATGAGTATTCTGTAAGCCTTTGAAAACTATTAGAATGCTGCAACTTGGTAATTTTTGTAAATCAGAGGGTAGCGTTTTTAGTCTTTCTTGTTGAATGCATTTAATGTGGAAGTCTTATCCAATAGTCTAAAACTGCTCTTCTCCTTCCCCAGATTTTCTCTGGAAGAGTATAAGAAAGGTATTAATTTTGTATTTACTTACCTGTCTGAAGATTGTTATTGTGGCTAATAGCAGTAGTGTTCAGTAGTTGTCAGAAGTTTGTTTTTGGTTTTTAGGCACTTTCCAAAACATCTGTTGAGAGTTTGAATGTCATTTTGCCTCTTTTTTTTTCTGTGGAGAGCCCCTCTGGCTATACTGGGCTGATATGTATGTATTAGACCGTGGCATCAGTCAATTCAATTTTAGTTCAAGCCTACCAGGGACCACGAGCCAGAACCTGGCCCCCTCAGAGAAATACGAGGAACAATGGCCTACAGAAACCCCCATGTGGTTGGAAGCATTCTGTGTTGGTCATCTACTGAGTTAGGCACCCAGAAAGGTAGGCATCTCAAAACAAACTCCACCTGGTTAAAATTGCTACTGAAAACTGAACTATCAAGCAGAACCCCAAAATCTAAAAACGAGCAAACAAGCATGACGTTACAACCACTGCATCACTGTCTGCTCAGCTCCCCCCTCCCCGGTAGGGGGAAAGGGGGAACCTCTGACCCCTTGTGCCAGCCGTCCAACCTCAGTTCTGAGGCTGATTTGTTGTGTGGCAGTCGTTCGACCCTAGCTCCTGTCTCTGAGCAGTGCTGTGCCTTTGCGGTGTTCCTTGCTAGTTCTCCTTTTCACCCAGTCCACTGATTCTGATACTCGGGTGCAGGCAGCATCGGTGTTGCATGCATAGTTTAGGTTGCTGCAATGTGCTAGGTTTGGTGCTGTTCCGGATGCCCCACTTTGGTTATAGGGAACTGGACTTGGGGGTGTTAGTCCCTTCGACTTTGGTTTCATCCATACCCCCCCTCTCCTCGTCCTTCCCCTGCCTTGGTTTGTCCTGCTCCTCCCTCCCCCTACTGCTGGCTCCCAAACGTTTTGAGGATTTCAGAGTTGGGGCAGGGTCTAGAGGGAGGCGAAACTTGAGCGGTCTCAGGGGCTGCCCCTTCTGGTTCGGGGACAGAGGCATTCGAGCCTACTCCTCCGGCCGGGGCTTCGGGGTCTGACCAGTAGACCCCCCTTTTCTAGGTTTACTCTGCCTTTTCTTTAGAGACAGAGGATTTGGAGGACAGCTCTGCCCCGGGTCCTGGCATGGAGGATCCTGGGGCTGGGAAAGAGTTGACTTGGGGTGCTTGGGCCTTGTTTGACCTCGCTTGGGTGTTGGTACCCTCTGCACAGGGCTTGTTGTTGCAGGGGGGTAGGGTTTTCTTACCCACCCTTCCCTGTGCTGATGTGATATGGTTCGTCTCCTCCCCGGGTTCGGTTCTGGGTTTCTTTAGGTTCTTCGGGAAGGAAGGGACTTCCTTCCGGAGGTTTTTGGCTTCCTGTATCTCGCCTAAGGAGGTTCGGGAGGCCATTGCAGCATACCTCCTGCATGACTCGGATTTTGCCTTGATAATGAACCCTTCCTCATTTGAGCTCGGTTCTGCTTTTCCTTATTGGGTGCATTACGAGGTACAGGAGTCATCCTGGTTAGCAGACTGTCCTTTCTTTTCGTTGGGGGCATGGCATTCGGTCTGTTGGAGTCACACGCTTGAGTGGTGGGAATCTTCTACTGTGGTTCAGGTTTACCTGGGGGGGTGGGGGCAAGTTGGAGTACCTCAATGCATGCTTGTTCACCCGTTTTTCCTAAGGATATTGGTCCACGGAATGGATGGTCGCCGATGTCTTGTTCAGTTGGTTCTGCTGAACATACAGGCGCCCGGAGGTTTACCTCTTCGTGTCGGCATGGTTGAGGCGTCTCCCGGTATATGTGGTACCCTTCCCTAAACTGCGAGGCAGTCGGGGTTGATGCCTTTCGGCATGACTGGTTGAGGTGGAATTACCTATACCTCTTCCTGCTGGTTCTGCTATTGCTTTGGGTCCTGGCTCATTTGGAGACTTCAGCCTCTGAACTGGGGTTGGATAACCAGCACAAGGGGTCTGGGGCATCCCCTTTCCCCTCTCGGGAGGGGGGGGAGCTTTGCAGACAGCGGCGCAGCAGGGGTTGTCACGTCATGCTTATTTGCTTGTTTTCAGATTGTGGAGTTGTGCTTGATACTTTGGTTTTCGGTACCAATTTTAACCAGGTGCAGTTGGTTTTGAGACGCCTACCTATCTGGGTGTCCAACCCAGTAGATGGTAGATATAGAATGCTTCCAACCATATGGGGGTTTCTATAGGCCATTGCTCCTCATGCCTCTCCGAGGGGTCCAGGTTCTGGCTCGTGGTCCCTATTAGGCTAGAACTCAAATCGAATTGACTGATGTCACAATCTAATACTGTACATACATATCAGTCCGGTATAGCTCCGGGGAGCCTCCAGGACTCATTACATTCAACACTGTTTTTTTTTCATAGAATTTTGGATGATTTGCCTCGGTAGTAGGTTGAGTGCTTATCATGATGTGCTCACTTTATTTATGGAGCAATGGTAGATTGTAAAGGCCTTCGACTCCATAATGAATTGGTCTCTCAGAACATCTGCAGTTACTTGAGTCTGCACAGTAATAGTCAGTGTGTATGCCAAGGTGACTGGTGAAGGATAGCCCAGCAAGTTGCATTTCATTATATTGATGCTCTTCTTTTAGTATTAAATGTTTGATATTATATTTTATATAATGCATTTTATTTTTTATCAACTATACAGTATTTTAGTTTGGATTTCAATTTAGGTTGGCTGTTAACATGGATGCATTCTGGCGGGTTGGCACATGATGGTTTATGTGAACAAATGTGTAACTGATATGATGAATTTCCACAAACAAAGTTGAGAGTAGGGTCAGTCAGGGAAGGAAAGTGGCTGGTGTCATGAAAATCCTAGATATAGAAAAATGAGATAAGGAATAGATACAACATGAAGTAGATACTACTGCATGAAGGTGTAGTAGTGCTGTATTTTACATTTGGCTGAAAGATGGTCTTGTATGAGTGTAAAAAATCAATTGAGCAGTAGAATGGAGAAGTATGTGCGGTGTTTGGAAAATAGGAGCAGGGAATGAAAATGTTTCTGAGAGAAATTTCAAGTATTTACAAGGTCGGTAAATATGATTGACAAGTGTGTACAATGATGGTTTGGTCATGTTGAATGAATAAGTGGTGGATAACTTTAAGTGTTTATTCAGGTGAATATTGAGGGTAGATACAGGAGAGGAACGGTAGGAAGGTGGGTGAACATAGTGTGTGTGTATTTGTGTGGTGTAATTACCAAGTGTAGTTATAGGAGGAGAGTTATGCTCAGGATGTCCCAATCTCCCAGTACTCTGTCATATGACTTCGAAACTACTGACAAGTTTTGCCATCTACCACCTACTCGTTTGTTCCAATCGTCTATCACTGTTTTGTAAAACATTATTTTCATTTTTGGGGAGGAGGGGGGGGGGGATAGCTTTGTTTCCTAAACTTGTCTATAATGTCCTGTTTTTGATGATGTAGGTTTCCGAGAATTCTTTTCTGTCAATTTGTCAATTCCCGTTACTATTTCTATGTAGTGATCATATCATCTCTTTTTCTTATATATTTGCTGTTTGACACCTCTAACCTCTCCTTGTAGCTCTTACTGTTTTAGTATCTAGAAGCCATTTAGTAGCATGTCTTTGCACCATATCGCCAGATTATACTGATGGTTCATATTAAGATATGGGCACCATATAACCGATGCTATTTAGAGTTT
>WNGS01163519.1:14516497-14530984 GCA_020271785.1 Procambarus virginalis
AACAATTTCATCTATCCTTCACACCTTATAGTTACAATGTCAGCTAGTTACAGAGAAAGTGCTATTTCAAGAGCTACATATTTACAGTAAGTCTATATCCTAGTTCTCATTCATCCTAGTTCTACATCCTAGTTCTCATTCATCCTAGTTCTCATTCATCCTAGTTCTCATTCATCCTAGTTCTTCATCCTAGTTCTCATTCATCCTAGTTCTTCATCCTATTTGATTGTTGCCGCCGAAGGCGGCTAGTTTATTGTGCACCCCATACTCATCCTGTGAGCGGTAGCGCAAAAGCATTACAGAGGGCACAAAAGGTCTTTATCAGACCTCATCTTAGATTATTACATAAACAATTTCATCTATCCTTCACACCTTATAGTTACAATGTCAGCTAGTTACAGAGAAAGTGCTATTTCAAGAGCTACATATTTACAGTAAGTCTATATCCTAGTTCTCATTCATCCTAGTTCTACATCCTAGTTCTCATTCATCCTAGTTCTCATTCATCCTAGTTCTTCATCCTAGTTCTCATTCATCCTAGTTCTTCATCCTATTTGATTGTTGCCGCCGAAGGCGGCTAGTTTATTGTGCACCCCATACTCATCCTGTGAGCGGTAGCGCAAAAGCATTACAGAGGGCACAAAAGGTCTTTATCAGACCTCATCTTAGATTATTACATAAACAATTTCATCTATCCTTCACACCTTATAGTTACAATGTCAGCTAGTTACAGAGAAAGTGCTATTACAAGAGCTACATATTTACAGTAAGTCATCATACATTAATGGTAGGTCTTATCGCTAATACATAATAGTTTGACCAATGGGGACATTACAGAGTCATAGGGAGCTTCTGTTTCTTGTTAGTCTTCAAAAATACACTACTTGTTTCTGAATCTCGTATGTCGTTCATCTACTGGAAGCGAAATGTGGATACAGTGCAAGTATTTCAGGTAATTTTCCCATGGTAATAAGATAGGTTGCCATATCATACAGAGTGAGTTTACAACTTGCTCATATGTTCAGTCCTGGGTCCTTTGCTTCTGCAACTCCATGTTTATAAAGACATGCAGAGTACAAGCAGTATGAGCACTCAGTGTGAATATGGAGAAAAACCTTAGATACTGGTAAGATTCCAGAGGCACATAAATCAGCAGATATAACCCCACTTGACAATGGAAGTAACAAAGTAATTGCTAAAAACTACTCTATAGGCTAGTCACACTGACGTTGCACATATAAAGATCTTTGAAACGGTGATTAGAAGTCAAATCTCTAGTTTGATAGCGAGATGTGCACTATACTACCTAGGACAACACACATTTAGAGCAGAAAGATACTACCCTTTTTAAATACTCAACCACTATGACAAATAGGAAAGAATTGCAAAAAACTAAAAGCAGATGCTGTATTCATAAACATTACAAGGGCATTTGATAAATGTGACCATGGAGTAATAGTAAAGACAGAAAAATTCAATTAAATTATAACTTAATATCATCCTTTGTAGACGACATAATCAGCAAGAATATTGTCTTGGTAGTAGACTGAAAACTACTGTACAAACAAATATCAGTAATGTTTTCCAATGTTCTATGGAAATTGACATAATATTTAAGGGATAAATTTTCAGCTATTTAGATATAAACTTTAACTGGATATATGATACAAAATGCAATCAGATCTCCTCATAGAATGGAAATGACATGGTCAGGATTTAGGAATAATGATATTGGATTATTGGATGGCAATAACATTTAGTGAGTACTGTATAACAGTCAACATAGCATCAGCCTGGAAATTTATAGGCTGGAGTATGAGACCCTTCATATCCAGTGATTGCCACCACAGTTCTCCTTTTCAAATAATTTGTGCTTTCCTTCCTTGAATGCTGCTCTATATTCATCCCTTTCAAGGCAGGAGAGATTATTTAACCCTTAGACCACACAATACATATATAGATGATGTGACATTAATTGACACTAATGTCACTACTTATAAAATGAAAGCCAGCCATACCATTTCTTTAAAAAATTTGCCTTATTGACTTTCCTCACTCTAAACATTATTTCAGTTAAGATTTTTTATTAACCCTATAAAGACGGTATTTAAAGTGATATTGGTGAGTATTCAGAAATCTTTACTCTCAATACAGTCTTTTTCAAACCCAGGCCTATTCATGTTTTCAATCTTAATGTAGCTGTAATGTTTTTTTAATGGAAATGCATCACTATATGTAGGAATGATGTAAAAAATAAGGACACCCAATTGTCATTTCTGTTTTCAGATTTGCATATTTATATTGAAAAATAAGGATGTAAATTCAATTTAAGGGATATAAATCAAGAAGTGGTTGTAAAAAGTCATTGGGCAAAAATCAAAAGATGGAAATTGAAAAGAATGTGAAGGAAGACAGTTTTGTTGATGATTTGACTTCTGTGAACTATCTTTACTCCTCATTGCATTGACTTGAGGCTTATTTAAGTATGATCATTAAAGTGAACTTCACGTTGAATTTGTGATATGTAACCAACGGATAATCCCATTGCCTAGTAGTGGTATAAAAACCTTATAGTTCCATGTGATAAAGAGGTGGGGGAGATTGTTTGGGGTTCATTTCCCTAAATTCCTCTCCAAGAATGGCAGAATCATAAACCGACATTGCACGACCTGTGCCCATGATACAGTGGGAGCTTACTGTAAGAAGCAATTGAATAGTTCTGCCCAGAATGTAACCGATCTCAATACCTTCTCCATCAATGCACTCGACATCTTGCCATGCAGTTTTTTTATGCTACTAACACAACATAGGCTTCTTAGATTGTTTATTTATACTGTCTTAATTCTTGATTTTCCCATGCATCTGCCAGGTGGAGCTTGATAAAAGCCTAGTATATAGAATATATATACAAACTTCCTTTCACAAAAGGAATTATGTAAAAATGCACAAATATGTGTTTTATCATCTGCTGTAAAATTACCAAAATAGTGAAACATAGCAAATTTATAAGTAACAGAATTTGAGTTTCGGTGAAAGAGTGCAGTATAAATGTCCTTTTGAGTGGGAGTACACTACTATTTATTTTGTGTTTGTAATTGCAAGATATGCACTCACAGGGGACCCTGAATGCATTTCTTGGTCACCTTATTGTGCTTGAAAAATGCCAGATTTTCATTGTTCTCAATCTTGCAGAGTAGAAAAAGAAGTAGATGCTGATTCAGCAGAGGCAAAAGCAGCTCTTACTTCTCTCAAGTCTGGTGCAGCAAATGACAGTAAATCTACTGTTCCAGGTTGGTTCAGTTAATTTGTTATTACACTAAAATGTAGTGACTGTATCAATATGATCCAGGAGGGATGTTTGAAAATATTTTGTTGAACTAATGCAGCATTAACTTTTCAGATCCTGAAGAATTATACCTTCAGTTCATTTGCTTTAGAGAGCAGTCAAGAAGTTTGCTAGGAAAGGAACTCCTTATATTTACTCAAAGCCTAATTGTTTTTGTGTTGGGGTTTAAACATTAGGCCTGGTACTGGAATTATTTAGATTATGCAATAACATGTTTTTCCCCAGAACACAATCATCCAGTGGTTTTATATCCAGGTTCCCAATTAATGCTGGTTGCACAAAGGTAAATGGAGTAAAGGAATAGTACCCAGTCATCCCAGGATTAAAACCCATGGCCTCACATGCGAGGCGAGTGTGTTAACCACTTCATCAGTGAGTTGTGTGGAAGGGAGTGAGTGATAAGGAGAAGGAAGTGAGTAATTACCAAAAACAAGGCACCAAGAAGGGAAGGCTATGTAGTGTGAAGGGAATGGAGTAAAGGGGAAGAAGAGTCGAGTCAGTTGAGCAAGAAGAATGCACATACAGTGGAACCTCGGGATACGAACGTTCCCCTTTACAAATTTTTCGGGGTTATGAACGCAATTTCGTTGGAAAATTCAAATTGGGTTACGACCTTTGCTACGCCTTGTGACTTTGTTGATACTGGTATGTATCAACCACTACGAGCAGGTGGTTCTTAGTGGCATGGGCGAGGCGTGCCTCAGTTTACCAGTGACTCACGCTTAGTGATGATCGCACTTAAATTCTTTGTAGAGAATTTCATTTCTTTTCTGCTTTTTTGTTTTTTAAAAATACGTAAAAGTAATTACTGTATTATATATCACGCCATGGGGTCTGAAGAAAGTCAGTGGTAAGGTTCAATCTAAGAAAATAGTTGTGAGTAGAGGCAGTAGAGGATGTCCCTTCTTCATTTAAGAAAATGTGCGAAGTATGGGAAGAACTGCAAAGTTTTGTTGAAAAAACTCGCCCAGATAAAGCTGTAGCAGGCCGTTGCATTGACCTTTTTAATGACTGTGATGTCTTGAAAATATAGGGAAAACAAGTGTCTTTAGACAGATTCTTAGCCAAGCAAGCAGTGAGCCACAACCAGGTCCTAGTAGTATGCCTACAAAATGTAGGAGAGAGAGTACCCCAGAGAAGTCATCACTGCCTGATGTTATAATGGAAGGGAATTCTTCTTCCAAACACTAACACCTCTCCTCCTCCCCTCTTCCTCACCGTTTTCCATACGCCAACAAGAGTCATCAATAAAGGTAAGCTATAACTTGTACATACTATAGTGTAGTACAAAATATTTGTGTATTATGTATAAAATGTATTTAGAAGTTAATATTTTTGGGATTGTGGAACGGATTAATTTAATTTACATTATTTCTGATGGGAAAATTTGTTTCGGGTTGTGAATTTTCAGCTAACGACCCGTCTTTGGGAACGGATTAATTTTGAAAACCAAAGTACCACTATATATATAACCACATAAAACATATCTGATGCATGCTATTGAGTTATAGACAGTACACTCTGCAGGCTTAGGAGGAACAAAACGCCCGGGTGGTCTTTCTAGCGTTGTTGGTCTCCTCGACAATAAGAAGCAGAAACTCACCACTTTAGAAAAGACAAAACTGGACTGGAGTAGTTTCAAGTCTGAGGAAGGACTGAATGAGGAGCTTGAGAAACATAAGAAGAGCAAAGATGGGTAAGTTAACTCCTAGCTGTTTGTACCTGGCATGCTAATTAACGCTTTCAACATTAACATTTTCATCATAATTCTGTTTTAAAGTTTGTGGGTGGAATGGGCTTCAACAACCTCTTTCTTCGATGCATTGTACTAGGGTCCCGGTAGTACAGTCGGGTTTGTTCTTGACACACAATCAAGAATTCTGGGTTCGAATCACGGGTGGAGCAGAAATGGTTGGGCACATTTCCTTTCACCAAATGCTATGTTCACCAAGCAGTGACTAGGTAATTGGGAGTTATTACAACAATAACCCCACAACAAGCTGGCACCCCAAGTTTGTTGTTGGGTTACATCCTGTGTGGGGTCCGTAATTCGGCCTTGGGGGGTGGGGGGTGGACCTCGATAAAAGCTTAACATATGAATACACTCTGGCTTCCTGTCCCCTGACACAATGAATTATTAATTATTGAATTACAGTACTGTATTTGACTTCCCGACCACCCGTACAGGGAATAAAAACTTCCTCACATCTGACTCGATTGTGTGTCCAGCTTCCACCAGTGTCCACATGTCCTATCACACTTTAATTTAAATAGCCTTTGTTTATCCATTTTATGTATTCCCCTCAAGATCATGTATGTAGTTATATCCCTTCTGTTCTCGCTCTCGTCTAAGGTTGTGAGGGTGAGTTCTCTGCACTTGTCCTTATAGCCATGGCCTCTCCATTCTGGTACTCATCTAGTTACAAACCTCTGATTTTTTCTCAAGTTTCTGGTTATGCTTCACAAGGTGTGGACTTCACCGAGTGTGAAATAACCTGGAAATGAGTGTAAACAGGACACAAGATTAGGTGGAATCGGTTTGATAAAAGTACAATGGTGAATATTTTGCATACTTTAAATACAACTCGGAGGAAGTGCTTAGTCGTATGAAGTGGTAGGGTACTGCTAGGGAGGGTTTGCTGTAGTGTGAGTGATAAGACTACATTATGCAGTGTAATATGGAAAATTTGTTGAGGTGGTGGCCATCTGATGCAAATATGTTAACTAATAACTTTATTTGATATTTATATATTATTCTAACTCAGTACATCTGAAAACCTTATTTTGCAGGTACTTGGATAAAAAAGCCTTTTTAGAGAGGGCTGATGTGAGGCAGTTTGAAATTGAGAGGGCAATGAGAATGAATAAGCGATCACACAGATGAGAAGTGTAAGTGTTATTCCTGTCAATTATTGCACATTTGCAGATAACTTAAAAGCTAATGTTATTTTTGGTTTCTGTTCCTCTGATCTGAACTATGTACAGTACTTATAAAGCAAAAAGGGAAAATAGAGAGAGGAAACAGCTCTTGGCTACAAAAATATCCGGGGAATAGTTTCACTCATGAAATAAATTATCAATTTAGGGTGTGTGCATGCACCTAATTGTACTCACCTAATTGTGCTTGGGGGGGTTGAGCTCTGGCTATTATACATATATATATAAAATATTTATAAATAAATAAATATATATATATATTAATATATATATATATATATTAATAAATAAATATTATATATATACAGTATATATATACTGTATATATATATATATATATATATATATATATATATATATATATATATATATATATATATATATATATATATATATATATTATATATATTTTATTATTTATTTATCAAAATGTCTTCTATCATTTATAAAGTTAGCTCTTCAGTGTTTACATAAATAATAAAGTAATGATTTCATTCTGTTTTGCAGCTGGAGTGTACTTTGAATAGTTGGATGTTGTAGCCTGAGTAGTGGTTGCATTAATTGACACACCATTTGCCCTCAGCGATGTCCCCCTTTCATGATCAAAATTTAGAATTAGGGCGTTTTTTTTATTTGATGTATGCAAAATCATGTAGGAGGAATATAAGTCATCATTGTGGAGCTAAGTTATTTTTGTCTCTTTAATTCCAACTGGTTTTTGAATTTGATGAATTGTTAAAGTTAAACTAACTTTTTATTCAGCATTGTCTATTTATATAATAATTTAAGCATCTGTGATGCTTCAGTTTGAGATAACCTAAATTGGGAGTACTAAAAATAATTTTGTGGACATATATATATACAGTATATATTTATATATGTATGTTGAATGTTGTTTTGGATAGTCAAACCATGATGGAAAGGTGTATTATATTTATTTTAATATAAAGACATTGTATTAATGACAGGTTAGGTCTGTTATGTGATTTTATCATTCCTGCTTTAGTGGAACAAATGAATAAATGTTTTGTATTAAATGTAATTAACTGATGGCCTTCATTTTTTAATCCTGTTATATTAACACTTTCATGTTCTGATGATGCTAAAATGCATCATTTAATTGATATTCATAATCATTCTTATATGCAATGCTGTCATGCATAATCTATTATAAATGCACTTATCTTTTTGCACTGATTCTCTAGAGAATTAATTTGCAAACATTTTGACGTTAAATTTATGGATGTAATCTAACTATTAACTTTGAAAATGTAAAATCATTATAAAAGTTTTTGCAATGCCGAGTGGCCCGAGAGCTGCCTGGGGGAAACCCAGGATGTATATGGTTGGGGAGGCTGGACTTCTCTAATAGCATTAGTACCTTTAGTTTTCATTTTAGGTAGTTAATTAAGTTCTTCTATAAAAATTTCCCTTGGAAAGAATTGTCATAATTATTACTTTTTACTTTATATAAAACTTCCACCATGGTACAGTATTTTGGCATTTCATTGACAAGATGTTAAGCACTTGACTTTTCACAAAATGTCAAATAAGTTTTCTCAAATAAAACTTTCACTTGAGTTAAGCAACTGTTGAGTTGCATCCTGGTGAAGGTTAGTTATTGGTACAAGGAGAGACGATGGGAAATCATTGTTATACAGTATCCATAATTATACATTTTTACACTATAGCATCCAGTATGTGGCCTGTGCTATCTATAAAGAAGTGAGTAATTATCAAAAAGGTGCCAAGCCAGGAAGATTATAAAGAATTTAAGATTAGTAAATTTAATAAGGCATTTCTTTTAATGGTTTCCTAATAATACTATCCAGGTTATTTTCCTCCATGTTTTAAAGAGGAAACCTGTTCCTTGGACTGTTGTGCTTGATCTTTTAATATAGATTGATTGAATTGTGAGACTTGAAGCCTTATTGGCTTGTACTCCTCGTCTAAACAGTGTGGAAGAAGGTAACAAAAGCAGAAAAAACAGGGAATGTAACCTAACAAGCAGAGCAGAGCATCACAACAGTTAAAGAATGTGCAGGACAGTGATTACAACACAGACTTCGATGATAGAAACGACAGTTGAGTTGTGAACTTGCACTCTCCAGTATAAGAGGACTTTGTTTCCAAAAAATTTGATCTCTTATTCAGTTACTGCATGGAAAGGCCCGATTGAGCAACTCAAACGAATTAGAAATGTACAAACCACTAACTCTTGATGTCACTGCTAAGCTGCTTGATCTACCATTCTATTGCAAAAGTAATGGGGCATAAAAACCCATCACTGACCAAAATCCCAACCCCAGTGGCAGTGACACTGCCAAAGAATTGGCAAATGTAAGCCTTAATTTGTACACTTGAGATTAATAAAAAAAAATTGTTATACAATTTGATGGTAATACAAATGTTATCTGCGTTTATGCACATATTGTGAATATAGCGTATATTTACACAGTATTACAAAAGTATCAATTGAGCTTATACGAATTTCGAAAATGCTTAATATAAGCAAGAGCTGAAGCCAACATCTCTCTCTCTTATGGGCTCACTATAGCTCGTGCTACATGGACATGTCCGTGCTACAAGGGCATATCGTGACGAATAGCCACATCTAAAAAAAAACAAGAACAAGAACACATCGTGTACATCTCTGGAGGGTTGGTGCTCCTGGCTGGCAGGGTGACGCGGCTTGTCTTCACTCAACCTCACTGCTATAATGGGCACAGTTGCGTATTTTGAACAAATTTGCAGACTTTGCGGCCTAGAAAGCAATGATCTTATTAATTTGTTTGAAAACGCTTACAGCGAGCGCAATTTGACGACGATCTTGAAGAAATATATTCGAGTTACGGTGAGTAAATATTTTGCCACCACCCTGTATCGTGTCGGACCAAAACAACAATGGTTTACATCGGTAGTTTACCCGAGGTGTCGGCGGGTTTACATCACTAGTTTACCCGAGGGACGACCTCGGCGACAGTGCTCGTCTGGGCACCTGCTCCACAGGAAGGCCGCCGACTAACGGTACTCAATTACCCGGTATTGTGGCGGAAACACTGGTGTGGGTACTAGTGGGTTTACAAGAATGTACACACATCATGCTATGTACTCTCATAAAAACAATGTAACTTCTTGTATATATAAATAAATAAATAAAACAATTCAAAAGTGTTGCAGTTGGTTGTGTGTGAGAGATGGTTCCTGTGACCGTCCCTGGGGACTCCTCTGTGTCACCCAGCACCTGTCCTCTAGTGCATTTATCTGCTGTAAGGTACAGCAGTCTTTTTTTCTTCCCTGCTGATTACCCAACCACTTGGGCTGGACGGTAGAGCGATGGTCTCACTTCATGCAGGTCGGCGTTCAGTCCCCGACCGTCCCAAAGTGGTTGGGGTACCATTCCATCCCTCCGTCCCATCCCAAATCCTTATCCTGACCCCTTCCCAGTGCTATAGTCGTAATGGCTTGGCGCTTTCCCTTGATAATTCCTTCCTTCCTTCCCTGCTGATTGGGGACATATAAATCTTTGGGCTTAAGAGTTTTCCCTGGCTGACAGGGACACTGGGGGTACATGTGGGCCTGTGCTGCCCCTGCCAGTAGTCCCTCAACACCGGCACTAACTTTACTGTGCCCTTCCACGTCTAGTTAACATCAGTACCGTCTATGTTTACTAAGTGGATACGAGCTGGAGTGTAATTTATTATCATTAAATTTGTTCATAGGATTAAAGAAATACCGAGTACTACAAGGATGCTACAATATTATTATTGGTAGCTTGCAGTAGAAATTTTATACTGTCATGCCATAGGAATTGTTAGTTTCTGGGGGTTGGGAGGATGATATATCTGGGAGTTGGAGAATAACATTTCTTGGGGTTCAGGAATGATAATAATACTGTAGGCTTATATTGAGGTCCCTCCCCAAGGTTGAACTACTAACCCTCCCTAGGATGCAACTCTACAATAATATAGTTGACTAACTGCCAAGGTACCTGTTTACTTCAAGGGGAACAGAGGCATTAGATGAAAGGAAACATGCCCAACCATTTCTGTCCTTCCTTGTTTTCCTAATTGTGACTTGATAATGAAGCCATAGGCACTGCCTAGACTGGGGAAGGGGGGTGGAGAGCGAACTAATGACATTCATGCCAAATGCAGTATGTATAACTATTTTGTTGCCTAAACAAAGTAATTAAAGAATGCTTTCAAGCATATTGTCCATTGGCACTCGATTGTTTTTAGAAAATTATCTCAAAAAGCTTGCCACCCCTTATATAGACCCTAGAAGACATTTATAGGGGTGGTTTGGGGGGGGGGGAAGACATTTATAGAGGTTTGGGGGAAGAGACATTTATAGGGGGTTGGAAGAATGGAATTTCTGGGAGATGGGAATGGCATCTCTGTGTTAGAGTAGTGGTGTAGTGTTAGGTGGTGTTGGGTGGTTAGAGATCCTCGGTGTCATAGCAGGCAGTTTCTCTCTGTGGTGAATTGAAGTACATAGCATGTACTGTATTGTGTAATATAAATTTATTTTTAATTAGAGGACAGTATTATAGGTATTTATATTTTATTGTTTAATTTATGGTTAGTTTATATAATCTAACATAATTCCAGTACAACCTAATGAAAATAATATATAAAGAATTGCAAAATGTTAATTATGAGCATCAGAATTTTAAGAAATGATTTGTCGTGTGTCCTTGGGCAGAGTGAAGTTGCCTTCATGAATACAGTAGATAGTAGCTTCATGAATAATTTTTTCCTGCATTAATCCTCAGGTATTCTATTTAATTGAAAATTAGAATTACAGTGCTCTATACTTGGTACAGTATGAAGTTTCATCCAAAGTCATCGTTGTCTTTTGTAATTTCCAGGTTAATCCTCGGGATGCATTACCACATCAAGTGTGCGGGCCTTGTGTGGCCAAGTTGGATGAAGTTGTGGAATTTATGGATATCAGTCAGGCCACACAAAATAAACTTAAAACTCAACTAAAAGGTAGGTGTATTTAATGAACTAGCCCAGATGTTTGTTATTTGTGGGCCAAAGAGGAGGACAAGGGAAGAAAGTTGCACCAAAAACTAAAAATATAATTTTCTTTCCATTAGCTTGAGCTGGTCAGTAAAGAGATGGCCTTGCTTCTTGCAAAGTTATGGTTTGAAAACCTGATTATCCAAGGGGTTGGCAAATGTTTCTTCAGTGAATATGTAGGAAATATATTTTCATGTTACAGTATTAGTAATACTGTACAGTACTGTATTAAAGTAATTGTTCATCTGCAGAGAGTTCTTCAGGCAACAGTCTTCAGATACCCGAGGAGCATCTGTATGAGCTTATCCAGGATGTTAAAGTTGAGCTTGAAGAGACTGACTCTCAGTTCATTGATAATGTCAATGATGAGGATTTTGGTTAGTAAAAGCTATGAATTTCAGTATCACACTAGCTAGGCTACAATGTAAACTGTCAGGCCCTTAATCAACCCTCTCAAAGTGTACAAGAAATGAGCAAATAATACCTCATGAAAATATACATAACATTTATTGTGTATAATCATTATAACATTCTATCCTGCAAGTGCTCCTCATGGACAGGATAGCATCTATAAAGTAACATCCATATAAATACACAGCTGGAGTCATCTGCTGCTACTCACAGGCTGCCTTGATGGCCTTACTTACATTGTGGGTCACACTATTTTTACATCAATTTCCACAGACTATGATATAGTCTTACTGACTCCTACAATATCATGTTATTCTCAATAAAGTTATATAAATCATGCACATTTGTATGTACAATATAGTTATGTTGTCATCAATAAAAGAAATAATGATAAACTCAAACTAGGATTACAAGCATTGGTCCTTCCAATGACCTGGTTCAATAATAATGTCTGCTGCTAGGCAACACTTTTATGCTGCCTTGAACTAATGCTCTAGTTCCGTCATTAGTTAAACATTGCTTACAGCTGACACTATAGTTCCCTTACCTGTTCGTTTATATATAGTACATGCTGCTGAAGTGTGTAGCTCTTGAGGTCGATTAAACAACTGTTAAAGGACATTCAGCAGTAGTAGGGCTCCCTCACTGTCTTTACTGTCATAGAATCACACTACTGAACTTATCCTTGGAAACTCCCAGCTGTAACCAGCAACTTCACAGGAATTGTGCAACCTTCCCCGGTGCACTCTTGAAGATTAGACCTCCTTAAATAACTGTGAGTGTCCTTTGCTCTCACACTAGAAAATCTTGTCATCCATTCATTGGACACACAGTAGGGTCTAGCATCCACGGCCATTGTTGCTAGTGTGTCACCCCCCCACTCCATCACCACCCATTCTTCTCTTGGGTCGGTCCAACTGACACTTCATCATTTTGGTGAAACAAGACTGGCAAGTGCAGAGCTCAGAATGACAGAATGCTGCCTTGAAGGATTCTCATGGATGAGTGACATGCTGAGCCAATCTTGGCTCCTCTTTGCAAGACATCTTGAATTTGCTTCACTGATTGGTTGCTATATACAGCATATTTAGTGATTATCATGACAATAGTATGTACCTTACTTTTGGGAGGTTCTAACATCACCTGCCATTGGTGTGCCTTTGCATACTGATTCCTTCCCGACCCTTATGACACTAAAAAACCTTCTGCAACACTAAAATTTTAGTCACCTTGACCCCATCTATGTTCATCTAGATTTGTTATGACAGCATGAACAGATAAATGAGCATAAGAAGGGTACTAGACTGATGACTCATTATGGCTGGGGTCATATGCTAGGTTGTGGGTGGAATCATGACACTATTTAGCCCCAATTAATGGCCAGTTGCTCCAATTAAGTTGGACTTCAGCTGTTCTTGCAGGAGCTGAACATTGCTTAAGGGAGAAATGGAACTGGCTACTTAGAATAGGAACTTTTAATGAACACATCTTTATTTTTTGTATTTTGCAAATATTATTTGACAGCCTGATTCTAACATTGTTTGAAATATGGAAGGAATTAAAAATAATGGATTTCCTTTATTTTCTCAATCAGGTGCACGTACTAGCAAGGGTCGAACTAGTCGAACAAAAAGTGTGCGGGGGCGTATGGTAACTACCAAAGGTATAGTATATATTTTGTTTACATAGGAGTAAATCATTTAATTAGCTGTTTTTTCCTTCCATTTCAAAAACTTTCTCCCATCTCTTTTTCTGGTCTAGCACCCAACAGCTTCCCTTTGCACATGTCACCAGGTCATGACATCACTGTATTGATATGCCAAGCTCCCGAGACTGTCAGCCTACTAACAATATGTACCTTTTCTAACAGCCGTCATCAATATGTTGTGGGGAGTTTGTAGGTTCCCAAGATTAACCTGCTAATGAGGTGAACCATATGCAATTTTTTTTTAAGAACTTTAAACATTGAACCTTCCACTGCTACCAGGTGGCAACCCAAGCCATATGTCTGGCACTTCTCTAAATATAACTTGATGGTTCATGTGGAGACCTTATATCTGACTCAAATTAAGTGACCTGGTTATCTTTTGGAAATGGGTATCACTGTCTATGAATAGGAGTCCCTGACTAGAACATGTTCATGTTTAAGCTGTTCATTTGGTATCATTCTGCTTCAGCAGTAGTTTCAGGATTTTCTTTCATGCTGACATCAGTGAAGGCTGACACCAACCAAAGTTATGTTCTAGGTTTTTGTGTTTTCTTCTTGGGAAAACTTCTTCAAAACCAGACACCTGCCGAGCAGTGCTTCAAGTCTTGGTCATTGAAGTGAGGCTCAGGCGTGGGATTTGAAGTTTAGAGTATGCATGCAGTGCATACTGCTGTTTCTCTGTTGTGTGGGTGGAAAATCTGCAGCATTGCTATGCATTGCATGTGAGAGAAGATTTTTATGTTCTCACACTGAGGGCTCCTCTTGTAGTATAGGTTATTGTAAACAACAGTTTGCATGGAATGGGGGGACATTTTTTATTTTTTTTGCAGAGACACTGCATATTTTGCCTGATTTTTATTTTATCTACTTAGGACTTGCTGGAAAGTGGTTAGCAAAATGGAAAAGGAAGCCATCACCACGTGTACCAGATATAATAACAGTAACTGAAGGCAATGATGGAGACAACCAAGAAAGAGCATCAGGTGAAAATTTGAAGAAGGAAGGAATGGTAAGAGATTATTAGCATTTTCATTATTAGATATCCTTGTAGGAAT
>WNGS01163519.1:14530995-14545332 GCA_020271785.1 Procambarus virginalis
GAGAGGGGTTAACCCGCGTGCAAACATCGTAAATCCTGCCGGAAAAAAATCACCCAGGAGCAGGTAGAGTCAGTTCTAGCCCACCCCAACACACACACACACACACACACACACACACACACACTATACCAGTTTTCTTGATAGCTTTCCTGGAGAAAATATGATGGTGCGGAGCCAGTCATACGGCGATCTTCAGCTTTCTTCGTCGAATATACAACAGAATTTCACACTTGTGCATTCTCAGATTACCTTCGCCCTAGCGGCCAGAAGGAGGAAAATAAAATGACGCAAATAATGTTACCATCATTGAAGACGGGAATGCGAGAGGAAGGTAAAAGGTCATATGTACTCCAATGTTCTAATTCCTGAAATATTCTGTAAAATATGCTTTTATAAACTAAAATTCTGCAAACTCCTATGACGTCAAACAACTCAGTGACATTCTGCAGCCCAATTACACAAGGTATGACGCCATAAGTCTCTTCCCATTAACTGTGCGTTGTCAAATGACATAAAGCATGTCTACTGTCATATGACATTAAGCATGTCTACTGTCATATGACATAAAGCATGTCTACTGATGCGTCTTCAGGCTCAACCCGTCACCAACTTGTTTGGCCGAAATAACTCAAAACCTCAGATATAACTTAACATAAATCTACACGAATTTATACAACCTAATATAAATAAATTTTCCCTGACAGTACTTCACGGTGAGTGTGGGGAGGAGGTGGAATGTGAGGCAAAGACGCCCGAGTTTATATCATGACTGACTAGGGCGTCTCAACACCGCTCACCACCACCCACACAACACCTAAACTCTCTAAACTACACACACACACACACACACACACACACACACACACACACACACACACACACACACACACACACACACACACACACACATACACACACAACAACTACACTCCCCTTCACACCACCTACATTATCCTTACAGCATCTACACAACACCTACACCACCACTACCCCACACAACACCTACACTACCCACACAACACCTACACTACTCACACAACACCTACACTACCCCACAACACCTACACTACCCACACACACCTACACTACCCCACACAACACCTACACTACCCACACAACACCTACACTACTCACACAACACCTACACTACCCACACAACACCTACACTACTCACACAACACCTACACTACCCCACACAACACCTACACTACCCACACAACACCTACACTACCCCACACAACACCTACACTACCCACACAACACCTACACTACCCCACACAACACCTACACTACTCACACAACACCTACACTACCCCACACAACACCTACACTACCCACACACACCTACACTACTCACACAACACCTACACTACTCACACAACACCTACACTACCCCACACAACACCTACACTACCCACACAACACCTACACTACTCACACAACACCTACACTACCCCACACAACACCTACACTACCCACACAACACCTACACTACTCACACAACACCTACACTACCCCACACAACACCTACACTACCCACACAACACCTACACTACCCCACACAACACCTACACTACTCACACAACACCTACACTACCCCACACAACACCTACACTACCCACACAACACCTACACTACCCCCACACAACACCTACACTACCCCCACACAACACCTACACTACTCACACAACACCTACACTACCCCACACAACACCTACACTACCCACACAACACCTACACTACCCACACAACACCTACACTACTCACACAACACCTACACTACCCCCACACAACACCTACACTACCCACGCAACACCTACACTACTCACACAACACCTACACTACCCCCCCACACAACACCTACACTACTCACACAACACCTACATTACCCCCACACAACACCTACACTACCCCCACACAACACCTACACTACCCACACAACACCTACACTACCCCACACAACACCTACACTACCCCCCCACACAACACCTACACTACCCCCACACAACACCTACACTACTCACACAACACCTACACTACCCCCACACAACACCTACACTACCCACACAACACCTACACTACCCCCCACACAACACCTACACTACTCACACAACACCTACACTACCCCCCCACACAACACATACACTACCCACACAACACCTACACTACCCCCAAACAACAACAACACTACCCACACAACACCTACACTACCCCCACACAACACCAACACTACCCACACAATACCTCCACTATCTGTATAGCACTTTACCCACACAACTACACTACTTACTCAACATCCACACTATATATATACAGTACCAACACAACGCCCACACTCTTCCCTCGTGTCTGACACAGGTGTGGGATACCACAAGTTGCAGGTGGAACTCATCAATGCGAGTGAATGAGACAGGTGATGACGGTGTTCATTGGTAATGGACGTGCTAGCACTCACCTAGTTGTACTCACCTAGTTATTACGTTAGGTGAGTGTGTATGTGTGTGTATTTACTATTTGCATTTACTATTTGTGTCTGCAGAATCGAAATATTAGCTCTTGGACCCCGCCTTTCTAACCAATCTATTTCTCCTCTATTATGTCTACCACATATGCTTCTCGTCAAACTTCCAGGTACCTATTTACTGCTAGATGAACAGGTGCATCAGAGTGAAAGAAACTGAGCCCATTTATTTCCGCCATCGGCGGGGATCGATCCCCGGACCCTAGTGTACTCACCTAATTGTGCTTGCGGGGGTTGAGCTTTGGCTCTTTGGTCCCGCCTCACACAGTGTGTGCGTGTGTGTCAACCAATTAAGGGAGTGTGTTAACCAACTATGGGAATGTTGCTCAGCCAGCTGTGGGTGTCTGTTAACCAGCTGTAAGCTGGTGTGTGTCAAGGAAACACGGGCGTATGTGTGTCAGTCATCCTGGGAGGGTCATCCGCGGGGAGCAAGGCCTAAAAGGCTGCGAGTGGCCGACAGGTAGGCTAAGACTAATCAAGACATTGAGCGCACCTTATCGCTGTGAGGCGCCTGCCAGCCTGCTCCCGCCACCACCCACGTGTTGTCAGGGCAAATCTGCCACTCTGGGATAAATGTCAAAAGGCAAAAATGACTGGAAACGTAAAATAAGAAAGTGGGAGAGAAACACAGACGGGTAAAGCGAGGTAACAGCTGTCACGACGGGAAAGGAGAAAGGCGAGAGAAAGATGTGGGGGGAGGGGGGGAAGGAAGAGAAGAAGGGGAGAGAGGAGAGTAAAGTGAGAGATTAAGTAGAGGACAACTCTGAAGGAGACTTTGTCCCCCACTTCTTCCCCCACCAGTTCTGTACAAGGTAGTTACTAGAGCTATGCTCACTGATACGGAAAGACAATTTAACTCTACTGTCAATGAGAATTAGGTAAAAGACAATGATTTTCTACGAAAAATTATTTTCCAGCTATGTTTGCGTGTGTACTACCCGGGTTGTGCTTGTTTCTCTCTCTCTCTCTCTCTCTCTCTCTCTCTCTCTCTCTCTCTCTCTCTCTCTCTCGTTCGTTTGTTTTCGCGCGGGCGAGCAGATATAGAAATGACACCAGCATGAGGAGGGAGGTGTGCCAGGCGAGCTTGCTCACACTTGCCGACCAGCTGTACCTGTGTCCCGCACCCACATGCACCACCACCTCTACGGTACTCACCTCCAGATGAACCTTTATACCATAACAACACAACATCATGGATAAAATAGAACCATCTCACACCAATGACTGAATATTCTGTTATATATACTGTTATATATACTTTATATATATATATATTATATATACCCGCACTTCGCCCTGATGGCATCACCATATACTCATGGAAGGAGGGTAGACAGTTGGTGTGGCACTACACATGTGTATCCACCCTGGCTGACACCTATGTACACTTCGGAGCTGATCAAGCAGGTGGGGCGGCCAACCACAGGGAAACAGCAAAATCTCTCAAATACAGGCGACTGGCAGGCCAATACCTCTTTGTTCCCATAGCGTCTGAGACGCATGGCCCCTGGGGCAAGAGTGCCTTGGGATTTCTCAAGGAATTGGGTTCCAAGCTCATCGACGTCACCAGAGACCCAAGGGCTTGCAGTTTTTTGTTTCAGCGCCTCAGTGTGGCGATCCAGAGGGGAAATGCTTGCTGCGTCCTCGGTTCCTGTCCGGAAGCGGAGGAGCTTCAAGAGATCCATAACCTTAAGGCATTTGTCTTGTATGTTTTGTAACCTTTAAAAACACAATAAAGCATAAAAAAAGAAGGGGGTGGTAGGAGAAAAGCACACAGAAACTGTATTGGAGGGGACCTACATTCCCTCCAATGCGTTATGTGTGATTTCCTCCGAGGCTATGGGTCCCCCTTCTTCCAGCCAGAGGTGGTACTCTTATTGATTCTATACATATATATATATATATATATATATATATATATATATATATATATATATATATATATATATATATATATACAGGAAAGCACAATGGGTTGTGTGAGTACATACGTTGGTGATTAAGTTGTACATTCTTAAAAAGCCATTAACACGCCTGATTGTACGAGTCCTGCCCACTACACAGACATTCTATTAACCCAGTGATGTGCTTTCTGAACTCTCAAGCACACGACTAACCAGCTACGTGCAGCTGTGACTATACTTGGTGCTACACCACTAAATATACAAATAAATCTATATTTATGAAACATAATGTGTGCCCAAAGTAGGAGAGCACACGTTTGGGGCTAAACTCCACCAACTTTCCAACATGACACAAGATGACACAGATGTATGTCTGTGTGTCATAGACCATTCAGGGTCGGCTCCAGTGTCACTCTTTAAAACATATCGGTATTTATGGTAACCCTCGTTATAAAATTTTCATGAAATCAGAAATCTGTGTTATTTGTAGTTTTTCAAAAAATATTCAGTGTTTCGTAAATACTGTATACGCCTCTTGGTCTCATGTGATGTTATTTACATGTTCCGATCTGGAGCCAGTCCCTCTAATATTTCCATTGTGTAGATTATTATGTATCTCTCGCCTGCGCTCTAGACAATATTCGCGCTCTAGACAATATTCATTTAAAGATTTTAATCGGTCACAATAATTTGGATGTTTTATTGAGTGGATTCTAGAAGTAAAGGATCTTTGCACGCTCTCCAGGTCAGCAATGTATCCGGCTGTGAATGGGATTGTTAGTGAGTAACAATATTCCACCCAAAAAAAGACTAGTGTCTTGAAGAATCTCATCATTGGAATGGCATCCCTTGTTTGAAAGGTTCTTGTTATCCAACCTGTTTTTTCTTCCTGTTGTGGCAGCTACTTTGTTGTGTTATGTAAAAGTAAGGTCTTCTGATATGATTACTCCCAGATCTTTCACATTGCTCTTTCCTTCTATAGTGTGATTTGACTGTATTTTATATGTGGTTTCCATCTAGTAAATATATCAATGGTACGTGAAATATTTTATAGTTTTGCTATTGAACTACTGAAAAACTAGAAGCTTGTTATAATCCTTTATCATAACAATTTACTAATAATGAAATAATAAAGTACTATTTTATTATATGCATATGTTTTACCCAATAAGTAACCAGTGCATGGCAACAGGGTCCGCAATATCTTTAAAGTTAGTTTGGCAAGGATGCTTTTGCCATCTCTAAAATAGTGATTCTTGCAGCTGAAACTCTTACCATGAATTTACAAATAGGCCTAACTGTATACCATATTTAAACCTTCCCAATCCCTCCCCCCTTCCCCTCCTCCTCGAGGGCCAACCGCGGTCAGACTTCCAGGGCGACAACTTTGTCTGCGGTGCCCTTAACAAGAGCCAAGATAAATCAATTGTAGCTTGCTGTGGGATTGTATCACGGTTGACATCCCCAGCAAAATGCAGTAATACGAAGGCCCCTCTCGCCACCAGCTGCTTGTCATCACTGCTGACCATACAGCTGCCACAACTGTTTCCTGACGTCCAAGCCGGGATTAAGCCCCACGTGCTGTTATGGTGATTTACTCCAAGCCTTTGTCCTGCTCCACAGATCCATCCTAGCTAACGAGTCAGGTCACCACCCAAGCTGCCCTCTCTCGGCCCACTTGTCGCCAGGGTATATAGGCCTATGGTGTTTCGCCTTTCGCACCAAAGAATAATGAACAGCAATTCCCTGATAAATTATGATAATCCCAAAAGAAAACCTTCAAATGGGGCAGATACATCTTAACGTGTATTATCGATTGCCTATAATGAGAACGATTCGATATAACTATTTCTATATTCAGATAATATATAAATTTCCGTATACAGTTGTTATCACAATTTTTGTTCTACATTTAAAATATATTGATGTAGACAAATGGGTTAGTCAATCCGGCTGATACCAACTCGCCACACATATATTATGTAATAAATATGCATACGTACAAGATAAAGTCAAAATAAGAACCAAAAAAAACATCAAGCCCAGCCCATGTGGAACTGAGGAAAATGTATATAAGCTGGTTCGCATTTTAACTGAATGGCCAAGTCTGTGATGGAAAATAATCAAAACAACAAATTTACGTCCTTTGTTGAAAAATGTTATATAATATGTGTCAATATATAGGTCAATATTATGACTCTTATCTTTATATACTTAGAATTGTTATATAATAAATGTGTGACGAATTGCCAGAAAGTGTGGCGAGTTGGTGTGCGCAGAGTCGGCCTAGATGGGGATAAAGGACAGGACTTTAATGTCTCGCATCCTCGTAGGCACAAATAGGTAAGCATACAACGGCCAATTCATGAAAATTAGCTATGTGTCAGGAGTGTGGCCAGCGCTGGGGTTAGCCTCTGTGATCCCCGACCCCGCGGAGCGTGGTCCCAGACCATTGCCCCCGGGGAGCCTTCAAACTCCCCCTCCTTCCCCATGAATAGTCACCCCGGGAAACCTGGATCATCCCTCTCCCATCTCCCGTTGAGCGTGACCTTTTACCACTATTCCAGTGAACTTTCCCGCCTCGTTTAGCGTATCCGGAGGGTCCTAGATCAGTCCCTTCCTCTATATGGCGTGACCGGAGGAACTTACATTATATCCCGTACCCTGTATAGCGTGACTCAAGACCCTGAACAATATCTGCTAAATAGCGTGGCTCCAGGAACACCGATCACCACTTCCACTCCACAATAGTGTGACTAGTGGAACCTGCAAAGTCCTTGTCACCTCTAACAGCGCAACTTAAGGAGTCTGAGTCATCACATTAGGCTAACAATACATCATCATCTCTGCATAGCAGGCGGTTCATTCAAGAAAATTCACAACCACTCTGCACCACAAGCCTATCTTACGTGATCAAGTTTAATGTACACTAACTTAGGCCTTAACTCGGAATGTCTTAGCCTTAAAAACAGTCTAAATATTAGGCATCATTCCTTCCCTGTTCGCTCATTTAAACAACCTACAGTAATTAGGGACCTTGATATAAAACAATTGTTGAATCCTGTTCTAAGGAATATATGACCCATTCTTAGCTGTCAATAAAATTTTTCATTGTAAATTAAACCCCGTCAAATATATACCTTCTCGAATTAATTTTGATGTAAATTGTAATTATACCTAAAATACCAGAGCGAGGAGTCACTACGGTACCACAAATTATTTGGTAAGTAAAATTCTGAATTGTGATTTAGAGATGTTTTTAAAACATAAACAAAAAGTTGGATGAAGTCATTTCCGCGAGTGGGTGGTGGCGCTAAGCATGTCATGAACGATCACGGGGGGGAGGGGGGTATTACAGCAGGAAGCACCCGATACAAAACCCTGTGTTAGCAAAGGTAATCGTGCAGCCCTAATGCGGATCACAACAGTTAGTGCCGCCACCCCAATATTTGTGTAAACAATCACTCACTTGCCACAAAAAGGTTAAAGAGCAGGGAGGGAGGTGCATGACTTCCTTTTCCCTCCACAAGTACTAGACGTAACTAGAAACGGAATTATATCTCATAACCCTAGGAGTAACAAAGGAAATATAATCATACCATACACGATACTGAGGGGAATAAACAACGTGGAAAAGGATAGCCTCATTAAATTGAGAGAAAGTAAAAGACGATATAGGTGGAAGCTGGAAACGCAAATGACTCGAAGAAATATTGTTTCCCATGGTCGTACACAGGAAGCCTATTATGTATATTATTGATCTCCGGTGTGCAACCCACCAGTGTTGCATAATTCCCGGGTACCTATTTTCTGTTAGTTGAAAAGAAGCATCGGGTGAAAGGAGAACGTGCCCAACGTTTCTGTAATTATGCGCGAATCGAACCCAAGGCTATTCGTTTTTGAACTGACTGTGCAGACTACGGTGCTAGAGGAAATATTCGTGTTTCTTGTACGAGTTGTCAACAAGTGCAATACACTGAAAGAAGTTGTAGACGCTAACTCCATCCATTGATAAAGTTTTAACGTCAGGAACGTTAAATTAAACGCAACAGGTACAACAAGGATATAGGCGGGCCATTAAGAACTAGACCTCACCCGTTGTCAGTTAGGTAAACTAAACACACACACCCACACAACGCATACACACGCATCCACATGCATTCCCGCAACACATACGCCAACGCAATGCGCGCCCACAACGCATACACACGCATTCCCGCAAAACATACACACGTACCTACACAAGCGCGCACACAACGCGCGCACTCACACACACACACCTCTCTAAACGTTCACCCCCTGCAACAACCTTGACTTGCCATACTCACGCCTCGCCCACCGTCCCATCTCACTCGCCACCATCTCAAGCCTGCCCTTATTACCACACCTGCATTTATTATCATTATATTAGACCAAAGAGCGCAAGAGTTCTTACAAGATTTATCCAACTGACCATTATTTTCATATAAAAAGGAGAATGAGTAGTTATTATATGTAGATACAAATCCAACAGCACGGCCAGATGTGCATACGTCCCTTCAGGTTCGAGTACACGAGCTTGTCATCTGTGGGAGAGCTTGACTGCCGGTCACTTCCAGACGACAGTCTCCGCTGCGAGTGGGAGTCGTCGCCTGGCTCAGAAGGAATGAAGAAAGGCTTGCTGGGGCATCGTTGACGCCAGGTGACATTAACAACATGGCACGGCAAGATATTCGCTCGGTATGGCCGCCAGTAGAACTATAACCACCTTTTGATCTTTGGAGAGACCTTGTAGCCCTTCTTTTATGACACTCAATGTGTTACGAGACATTCACTGACATATTAAAGCTGCTACCCTGCACTAAACATGGATCCATGCCATTTACAGACATACGCGTGCGCATAAATCATCCTGCTGGGTTCAAGGTGGGGGTCTAAGATAAGATCTAATAAATTATACACGTAATGGGAAACGCACATTTTCCTCTGGTTAACTGATTGAGTGGTAGTGACCCCAGTGATGCCCTATGACAATATAAAAATATAAATATTGACCCAGAGGTCCTGGAAGTGGATGTCAGGTCAGGGCAAACTGGCTCTGTGGGCGGGAATGGGTCATGTTGGTGTCGCAACTCTATGCATAGTACTTTCACCAGGCGGCCATCCACTAGCTCACGACCCCCGCACACACCTGGCCCACTCTACGTTGCTCGTTGCAGTCCTGCTAATGTATAATGCTCCTCACGTATAGCACACTAGTTGTATGTTGAGCCACCGACGCTGGCTTGCATCAAAGATGAATTTTGTTCTTCGTATTGTGACATTGCAACGTACGCAACCTACTATACTAAAAAAAAGAGTGCCATTATCACTGACCATCAAGATATGTTCAAGGACACGTTCCAAGCGGCTACCTGCGTTAAAATTGTAATTAGCAAGATGAGCGGCGAGATTCCATGGTGTTCCCGCCAACATTACGTCACTGATCACATCAACACGAAACTTTCAGCCCCTCAGCCCGTCACTCACCACAACAACACGGATCTTCCCAGTCCTCAGCATGTCAACTACCACAACAACACGGATCTTCCCAGTCCTCAGCATGTCAACAACCACAACAACACGGATCTTCCCAGTCCTCAGCATGTCAACTGCCACAACAACACGGATCTTCCCAATTCTCAGCATGTCATTCACCAAAGCAATACTGATCTTCCCGGCTCAGCGTGAATGTCACTTGCCACAGCAACAGGGATCTTCCCCGTCCTCAGCACGTCAGTATCTCTAAGCGGACTCGGTGCTTCTTCTTGAATACAAAAATATGTTCGTTCTCTGTTGATTGTCGTAACTGATAAAATAATTATATACTGTTCGCATAGCTTGATTTTGCCCATAACGTGGAATAACTAACTCGTGTGCCAACTCGCCCGTTAATTAGGGACGTTATCACAACCTCCTTGAAGGACAATATCCTTGCTCATGGGGAGAGTACACACATGTACAGATAACGTTCACAGACATGTTACGCCTCAACAACCCTGTGTCACCCCCAACCAAAAAAAGCACTAAGTATTTGTTATGACTGCACGAGCATTCAACTCACCAAGACTTGCGTTGTCCTTCTAAGGTCTGATGCTGGGCCACGGTATACCCGAAGTGAGATTTTGGCGAACCCTTCTTGACGATGGGAATCCTTGGTTCTAGGTTAAATGTGAAAACCACGGTAAACGCACACACACACAAGAAAATCACGATTAATCGACAGGGGACCGCCATGGCGAGCAGCGTATCCCGACTCCTCCACTTCCCAACACCAACTGGCCGTGGTGTCCGGGGTGAGGGTTGCCGCGCATCACCGGACTCCTCCGACGACGTCCACAAACTTCTCGGAAGGCGCTCGGCCCAAGAAATAAACGAACTATGACGAAATATTTCTCTGCGGAGCAGCGATGTATAAATATGTATGCATCAGTTACAAGAAGTGTATAATCTTTCTCGTGAAGCATTGTCATATAATGCAAATAGTTAAAATATTTTCTTGTTAAATGAATGCGTTTGTGGTTATGTTCATCGCGCGTGAAAATAGACCCCGGCTATATTTTCACGGTATGAGATAATAGCGCGTGCGTGAGCTTAATGGTGATGTTTTAGCTCGGTGAGGTTTTCTGGGCGAATGAACAGTATGAGGTTTGGTTTAGTTGAAGTTACACATCGCTATTTCCTCGTTTAACTATAAGAGGATGGAGATGCCGAACGAACTGCAGCCAAAAGAAGTATGTGGTTGGTTCCTGTAACTTTTACACAGCTGCTGCCACTCATAGCTACTGTGACTTTTGCTACTTCTTCTGCCGCTACTACTCTGTGATATTACGACTATTGCTATTCATTCCCAGTGCATGCTTCATGCAGGTTTGCGTTCAATCCTCGACCGTCCAAGTGGTTTGGCACCATTCCTTCCCCCCGTCCCATCCCAAATCCTTATCCTGACCCCTTCCTAGTGTTATATAGTCGTAATGACTTGGCGCTTTCCCCCTGATAGTTCCCTTCCCTTGTTAATATTCATTGGTAGAGCGGGTATTACTACTCATTGCTGGGGCGGCTATTACTACTCATAATTGTACCTAGAAATTATTTAAACGTTATCAAACCTGTCCTTTTTCTGACCTATCATCCGTTTTATCGCCGGGGTGACGAAGCCTAAGCACCCCGCTTAGCCTAAGCACATTAACATTTCTTTTATTATTTACCATTCCTACATTTTTAAGTTTATTCTGTTGATGAAACATTACTATCGTGAACAGCACTGTTTACTGGCCTCTAGTGCCTTATGCAGCAAAATGCTCCTTAGCTTAGTAATGAATAATGAACAGCAGACAATAAAGTATATTCTCCTCTAGTTAATTTTACGCTGTTTTTGAGGCTTCGCTAATCATTAATAGGTATTTCCCTATTTTCAATTTTGTTTGCCTAAATATTATAAAACAGTTATTTTATATATTTTATATTACCTTTCAATTCATCAAGGTCACCTATAATAATGACGCTATATTAATATATGTACCAATAAACACACATGTGTTAGGCTTTAAGTAGGAAACTGGCGCTCATATATTGTAATCGTAATTTGGTTCCTTTTTTCAGCTTGTGTTTATATATCTCAAAACAAAATGGCAACAATTGGAAACTGGGTGATATAGACGAGCCTATAATTATATGCACATATATCTTGTTACTTTCCAGTTATCACGTATTTTATCACATCATGAAACAGGTTTTCGTATTTCAACGCTATTGGCAGTTATGTTACCGGTATAAATTAATGTAAAAGACAAATACATAACAATATCAACATATTTATCTTAACATGTCTCATGTCCAGGTTCTCTACATACACATTCCAAATAGTACCCTAATTCCCACTACATCCATTAATATCTACATCTATACAATATAATGTCTGTCTGTTCGAGGATGGAGGCCAGATGTTTAAGGCTAGTCTCACCAAACTTTTCAGGATGATACATGGGGTGGTATGGGGACTGTTCATCAAGTAAGGGTTCAGCTGTTCATCATACTGCTATTCTGAGAGAGAGAGAGAGAGAGAGGAGAAGAGAGAGAGAGAGAGAGAGAGAGAGAGAGAGAGAGAGAGAGAGGAGAGAGATGGGAGAGAAGAGAAAGAGAAGAGAGAGAGAGAGAGAGAGAGAGGAGAGAGAGAGAGAGAGAGAGAGAGGAAGGAAGGAAGAGGGTAGGAGAAGGAGAGATGGGCAGAGGGAATGAGAAGGAAGAAGGGGGGGGGGAAAGGGGAGAGGAAGGAGAGAGGGAGGAGAGAGAGGGGGAAATAAAGGGACAAGGAGGAAGAGGAAAGAGGTAGGGAATGGGAAAAGGAGAAAGGGGGGGGGAGACCGGCCTGAGACACCTCCAAGGAGAACGTGAGGTGGGAGGAGAGAATGCCAAGGTCGCCCTCACCTCGGCCTAAGCCCCCTCCAGCACCCCCACCCAACACGAGGGCTGCACAGGCTGGACCTGCAGGTTCTGGAGGTGCGTGTGGAGAGGTGTGTGGCTGGAGGTGCGTGTGGAGAGGAGGAGTAGCTGGAGGTGCGTGCGGAGATGTGTGTGCCTGGAAGTGCGTGTGGAGAGGTTTGGCTGGAATTGCTGGGGGCGAGGTGTGGTGCTCTAACAGTAATGGTAATTCAGCACTCATTGTATCTCATCTTCAGCGGACATCAAAAATAATTGAGCTTTACCGGGATACCCGGCCATATGGTTATTACAGGGAATGAACTGGAAGACACAGCATCAAAAAATAGACATTATCACTTGTAGTCTATCATCAAGAGCCAGACCAATTTGTTTAATTATTGCCCCGAGGCGAGTTTATTGGCAGCATTCATCATCTTGTGAGTGAAAACGCCAGTAGAGTACCAGCCACAACACCCCAATATAATAAAAACAATATTTACGCCCAGTAATGAACAATGTTACACATAAATATTGGAATGATAGCTGGTTAGTTGCAACCAATATACAATTACGTAATTTTAACAATGATTTAACCCCATGACCTTCCTCATATAAATTAAATAGGAAATTGGAGACATGAGTAGCCTAATAGCAGCCTTCTTACGATCTACACGAATTGTCCTGAACGGATACAAATCACATCGTACACAAGACGCTTCGCCAGCGGATTTGAAAACTTACTTAACCTAACCTAGCTCAACCCAACCTAACCTACCGAACTGCACAAGACAACACACCAATATCATTGAGAAGCCTTTCTTGTAAAACACAGTACTCAATACACGCAGTATATTGAGGTGGTATATGACTTTTCAGCATGCAGGGTAAGAAAGGTGGTGATGCAATGATGCACACACCTTCCATGCATGAAGCTATAAATCTGGGGGAATAGTATGGTTCTTATTCTATGGAGGAGATGGTTTAGGACCATTCTCTCAAATGTTTTGCAAATGCAGCTTGTAAGGGAAATTGGGCGGAAAGCATTCTCTTGATTTGTCTTGGGAATTGGAATGATTATACTGTTGGTCCAAGAGATGGGAAGTTCCCCAGTAACATAGCTGATATTATACAGCTCAAGGAGGGGATTTCCTGGTACTAAAGAAAGCAAACGAAATGTGTGTCATAAGTGATACCATCCTCACCGGGGATGTGGCTTTACATTTGTTTAGGACCGAAAATAGTTCAGTAAATGCACGTTGCATTCATCTTCCTTGTGGACATGAAGTCAACGAGTCTTTTCTCGATCTCCGTGACCAGCATTTAATCTGAATTGTGTGTCTGGAGGAAGATTATTGAAGCTAGAGGTGGTTGCCCAAGCATCGACTAACTTGCTTGTTCTGTATAAACAGAAAATCGAATAATGTTTCATACAGAAAAACATCCGTTTCCTTCTGCGCTATAGTAAAAATGAGA
>WNGS01163519.1:14570531-14586133 GCA_020271785.1 Procambarus virginalis
ATTTCAAACCGGAAAATAAATATAAAATGTAGTCAAATCCCAGCTTGTAAGGCCAATACAAGAGATTTAAGAGAACATAACATAAGAACAAAGACAACTGCAGAAGGCCTATTGGCTCATACGAGGCAGCTCCTATCTATAACCACCAATCCCACTCATATACTTGTCCAACCCGCGCTTGAAACAATCCAAGAAAGGATTGAAACAAGGAATCACGTCGGAAGACCTCACTTTTAAAAACATCACTGGCCACAGTACCAGTGATGTTTGGCAACAATATGATTTACCTTGAAGTTAGTTAACCAAACCTGATAACTTTGGTGTCAGTGATATCTCGTGCCACCCTTGCAGGATATCTGTTACGGCTTCGACTGTCATCCACTTGGCCTGGACGGTAGAGCGACGGTTTCGCTTCATACAGGTCGGCGTTCAATCCCCGACCGTCCACAAGTGGTTGGGCACCATTCCTTTCCCCCCGTCTCATCCCTAATCCTTATTCTGACCCCTTCCAAGTGCTATATAGTCGTAAGGGCTTGGCACTTACCCCTTGATAGTTCCCTTCCCTTCGACCGTCATCGTGCTCCTCCTGTCTGGCTCTTCTGATTTCCTCTGGGGGGAGAGAGGGGGGGGGCCGGGTTGTAGATCACAACCACCTGCCACAGTTCACGTGACTATAGTCTTCTTGACACCAGACAATTATAAATAGTGAATGAGCAAGTAAGAAACTTGCGAGTGATGTTATTGTCGGAACGGCGAGAGGAGAAGGGCGTGGATACGATGGGCAGGAGGATGGGCGTCGCGGGAAGTGGTGAGGGCGCCGCGTGGCCGCCCACACACACCCACCACCGCCCACATCCCTGGCTGCCCTCATTTTGATTCACGAGACGCGGTTACTGCATCACGCCAGCGAGTTGTAAGGACAAGCGTGTGTGTGTGTGTGTGTGTGTGTGGGAGAGCAGGTGCGGCAGGTGTAGGAGTGCGGTGAAGAATGAGGTGGGTGTGGAGAGGGAAGGGAGGAGGACGAAAGGTGGCCGCGGTGATGAGGAGGGAGTGCAACAACAATCTCCTGCTTTGCCGGAAACCCGGGAACAGTCGGGAAACGTTCAAGGAAATACAAGGCCGGGCTGGTCACGCAGCTCTCCCTCCCCTTCCTTACCTAACCACCCACCCACCCACCCACAACGTCACCCACCCACCCACCCACCACGCCACCCACCCACCCACCACGTCACCCACCCACCCATCTAAGCGCACCTTTACATTTTTCCTTAGCCTACCGTATTCAGTTTTAAAATTGTTGACCACATGGCTGGGGAAACGGAGAGGTTGGCTGTGTAAGGGTGGGGGGATATGTTGCGGAAAATTGAAATTTTAGATTTGGATAAAAGGGAGGAGGTAAAGGTTATTGGCCTGTCCATTATGCCTTTGTAACTGCTGCTGTTGTTGTGTTTGGTGTTGCTTGGTGTGTGTGTGTGTCGTGTGTGTGTGTGTGTGTGTGTGTGTGTGGTGTGTGTGTGTGGTGTGTGTGTGTGTGTGTGTGTGTGTGTGTGTGTGTGTGAGTGTGTGTGTGTGTGTGTGTGTGTGTGTGTGTGTGTGTGTGTGTGTGTGTGTGTGTGTGTGTGTGTGTGTGTGTGTGTGTGTGTGTGTGTGTGTGTGTCGTGTTGCATCGTGTGTACTCACCTATCAGTAACTAGGGTAAGTGAGGGGCTAGGTGTTCGTGCCTCGCCTATGTGTTTGTGTCGCTTGCTTAGTACGAGGACGCGGAGACAGCCTCTCATTATAAGGCTCAAGCGTACCAATATGACGCACAGGTCAATACGAACAACACGACGGAATAAATAAGAATTTAAGAAATTGGATGACGTACAATGCCGATGATTTAGGGGAGTAAATTCACACGGTGTGTGTGTGTGTAGCCGCATGTACGTGTGTGTAGCCACATGTGCGTGTGTGTAGCCACATGTGCGTGTGTGTAGCCACATGTGCGTGGGAGCGGCGTAACGTGTGCGCTGTTCCTCTTATCATGGTCATTTTGGTATTGTTACGCATATGTTTCATTTTCGTGGCTGGGACTACACATTCCGGCCACCACCGCACCTGGGGCCGACCACCACTTACTAATGCTTGCTTCTGTGGCACCCTTCATTCATTTACAAATAAGCCAATATATATATCTAACACAATAATGCTATCTTTCTTGAGGTTATCTTGAGATGGTTTCGGGGCTTTTTAGTGTCCCCGCGGCCCGGTCCTCGACCAGGCCTCCACCCCCAGGAAACAGCCCGTGACAGCTGACTAACTCCCAGGTACCTATTTTACTGCTAGGTAACAGGGGCATAGGGTGAAAGAAACTCTGCCCATTGTTTCTCGCCGGCGCCTGGGATCGAACCCAGGACCACAGGATCACAAGTCCAGCGTGCTGTCCGCTCGGCCGACCGGCTCCCTCAATTACTCCTTGTCTGGTAATGTCGACAAATCCGTATTAGTCTGTTGATGTTCTCGGATCGACACACCAACGGAGATGAGCCTCATAAGAGCAAGATAAAATGTTACATAGAGCTCGGGGTATAGAAAAACTCCCAAAACCCTCTCCAGGTAAGATATACAGATAACAGTCACATTAACGTGGCAGAAAATCATTTACCCAGTTCATACATGTAACAAAAAACGAGTGACGACCACCACCGCATCACCGACGGTCCCTCTAACGTCCGGACACGGGACTTTCCGGTCCCTCTAACGTCTGCACACGGGACGTTCCGGTCCCTCTAACGTCTGGACAACACGGGACGTTCCGGTCCCTCTAACGTCTGGACAACACGGGACGTTCCGGTCCCTCTAACGTCTGGACAACACAGGACGTTCCGGTCCCTCTAACGTCTGGACAACACAGGACGTTCCGGTCCCTCTAACGCCTGGACAACACGGGACGTTCCGGTCCCTCTAACGTCTGGACAACACAGGACGTTCCGGTCCCTCTAACGCCTGGACAACACAGGACGTTCCGGTCCCTCTAACGTCTGGACAACACAGGACGTTCCGGTCCCTCTAACGTCCGGACAACACAGGACGTTCCGGTCCCTCTAACGTCTGAACATGGGACGTTCCGGTCCCTCTAACGTCTGGACAACACAGGACGTTCCGGTCCCTCTAACGTCTGAACATGGGACGTTCCGGTCCCTCTAACGTCTGGACAACACTGAAGAAACCTAGAGACGTTACACACTGGCGACGGCTGATTGGAAACTAACGACATAAACAATATTATAGTTCTGACCAGTAACTACCTCTCCGCAGCAGCAGCACTCTTGCATCCGATTATGATACCGGTTAAACTGCGCTATTTACATAGAAATCCGGTCCTTGTGTCTGCGTCCACCCCACAACCTCACCCATGGTGGACAGCTAACTATCTCCCCGGAGCACGAAGGATCATCATCTTGCCCGTCATACAACTAATGCAAGACACGGATGTAAATATTTAACTAAAAGGATTTTTGAGGATCTGTCTAATGTCCAGCTAAGACTTGTCTAATTTCCAGCGAGGACCTATCAATCGGCAGCCGGCGTTTAGGAAACATTTCGCCTTGCGTTAATTTAGTAAACATGAAGGGCATAACTGGAAGCGAAAAAACACGAATTTCTAATGGGTTGGCCAAACTGGTTGTGAGGTGGAGACGAGCGTCAGCCTGGGTGGCGGGGGCGTGGACCTGCAGGGTTGGTGCTTCCGCAACACACACACACACACACACACACACACACACACACACACACACACACACACACACACACACACACACACACACACACACACACACACACGCTGGACGGTAGTTACCAAACACGGAGGAGTCTAATGTTACAAATACTGGATACATTCTCACAATCGACTTGAGAATGGTCCAGGACGGACCGAAACGTCGTCATCCCTTCACCTTCTAGTGTGTGGTCTGGTCAACTTACCTCTGGTAGGCTAGTAATACCACTACCGTAGCTTACTGGCCAGCCAACAGGCAGCCCAGTCTACACTTTAGTTATAAACACAGTTCAGGACCAATGTAAACTCTCATGTGTGTAGGCGGAATAGGTGGCTTTATCCCATGATTACCGGTTCCTTACTTACCTGTTGATTACCTCTTGATTACCTGTTTACCAGCTATCCCTGGTGATTGCCGGGTCTGTGAAACTGGTTGTCTTCGCAGGGACACAGACGGTCTGATCCACTAATTCCAGCACAAACTTGTCCAGTTCCCCTTTGAAAGCTTTCCTTGTTGTTCCAGATACATTTCTTCAAGAGACTGAATAGTGGTGGGCCTCTGATGTTCTCCGATTATGCTTATGGCACGTCGACTTTTCATTGTATTGACTTTACACTTCATACCATATATCTCACTTCAGTATGTTGTGATTTTACTGTACAGGTTTGGAACCTGACTTTCCAGCATTTTCCATGTGTACTTGTGATACATCTCTCTCTCTCTCGTTTCCATTAGTTTAAATGTTTCCATTATTTCCATGCGAGCAGTGAAGGATCTTAGCACTTCTTCCAGTTGTGAAATCCCGCCTGCTTTGAAATGGACTGTGAGCAAACAATATTCCATTTGAGATATCATAAATGCTTCGAAGAGTACTATCACTGGCGCGGAATCCTTATTCTAAATAGTCTCATTGTCCATCCTATCATAGTCCTGTATATTGCCATGTTTGCTTGATTATACTCCCTAAACAGGGTCTCTGACTTGGCCGCTCGGTCCTGGGAGGAGATGTGACCGTGTGTGTGATCACAGCCAAAAGCGGCCGAGTCAAAGACCTTATGACAGACCAGGTGTGAGGGAGGGACCTGACGGTCCTCCAGGGACCTGTAATTTATGTGGGAACACCCGGAAGCGAGTAATGCGTCATAAACACGAGGCTACATAAGTCTATCAGTCCACAAATTGTAACGCTAGGTCATTAATCCTATAAATTAATGTGTATTTATCACCTTACCGGGGCAATAAATACAATCATCAATCACACTAAAACGCCATAAAATCCACACCCGAATGTTAACAACCTTACACCCGTCAATTGTCATGATTGCGTCACCAGTTTAACGCATTACGCCACCTGTAAACTGAACGTAATACTGGCCAGTTCAAGAGTGCTTCTCCCGCAAGCACCAGGCATAAGGTTCGTGGTTCATTTATGATGGGAGAGAGGCGGTGCGTGAGGGCTGGCGTGGTGTATGGTGGGGCGGGCGTGGTGTATGGAGTTTTTTCACCCTGATGCCTCTGTTCACCTAGCAGTAAATAGGTACCTGGGAGTTAGATAGCTGCTACGGACTGCTTCCTGGGGGATGTGTGTGTGTGCGTGTGATAAGATAAATATATATGTAGTAGATATAATAGTGGAAAAATAGATTGGTTAGAAAGGCGGGGTCCAAGAGCTAATTCTGCAAACACAAATAGTAAATACAAATGGTAAATATATACACACACGCGCATTAGAAAGAAGTGAATAGTTAATAAATGGAATGCACTAGGGAGGGGTGGAGGCTGACTCACTCCATAGTCTCAAATGTAGATATCATAGGCCTGGTCGATGACCGGGCCGCGGGGACGCTAAGCCCCGGAAGCACCTCAAGGTATCCTCATAGAGCTCAAGAAGCTCAGGAATCTGTACACCAGTAGTGACAGTTGAGAGGCGGGACCAAAGAGCCGCAGTTCAACCCCCGCTAGCACAACTAGGTAAGTACACACACATTCTCCCCTGGTGACAACCTCGAGGAGGATTGACTAGGCACCAATACGTAACCTCGCCACTTTTCACCCAGCGGTAATTGAGGACCTGGTTGTAAACTGGTCGGCGGACGTGTTCCAGGGAAAACTAGTAAGGATTACGACGAGTAACGTGAAGGGAACACTCTAACCCCGCCAGTAAGAACCAGAAATAATTTGCACTAGTACCTGTGTATAAAAGAGAAGGAGGGGGGAGGGGGAGGAGGGAAGTAGAGTGGTCGGGGGAGGCGGCGCCCAAGGCCACAGCCTGACCATAAAGCTCCAGGTTGGTAGGTTGGTCACTTGCCTCAACCACCAGATGGGCTCTCGAGACACCGTTGCCATTTTCTCTCAAAATATTTTGACACATTATCATGCCACGACTGGAAAGTCGTTGTAATGGTCGTAGTACACTCTAGACCTAACTGGTTATCTTTTATATCAACGAGGCTGGTCGCTTGTATATGTTACCAGTATGTGACGTTACTGGGAGGTGACGAGGGTACCAGAGATTAAGGCAAGTGACAGCGGTGGTGGTCGTTTGGAATGTGGCGGTGGTTATAGGTTGTGGTACTAACCTAATTGTGTTTACAGGGGGAAAAGTTGGGGGGGGGGTGAGCTTCAGCTCTTTGGTCCCGGCTCAAAATCTCTAATCGCCAAATGTACGATTCCCGAGTATGTTTTAACGTCGGCACATGTATACTTGAAGTGTATGCATCCACCACCTCACTTCTTTTTGTTATCCAACTGTGTCCTCTTGTTTGTGTGTCAGTCATTTCAAATAATTTATTCGTGTCTGCTGCCTACTTACTCCCCCTGACAATTTTGTATATGGTAATTATGTCTCATCTGACTCTTCTATCTTTCAGTGATGCGCAGATTTGTTTATTTAGTTTCCCAAAAACTCATAGGAAAGGACCTGTCAATAAATGGTAATGTTGAAACCGTTTTCAGTGTGGCCACCAAAACCCAGAGGCAGCCAGCCCTCCACACGAGAGCCTCAGTGTTTACCACTGTACCACCACCACCACACTCCAGGGTTTACCGGCCTTGGTCAGCATGCATTCCCCGCCAAACAAATCTGTGGCCTGGCTTCCTGCCCAAGTAGGTGCTCGTGGCGCAGCTTCTCCCNTTTTTTCAAAGTTAATGATGGGTGGACGGTGGGAGGCGGGTACTGCGGGGGAGAGGAGGGGCAGTAGGAAGAGAGAAGGGAGAGAAAGAGAGAGAGGGAGAGGGAGAGAAAGGGAGGAGAGAGGTGTGGAATAGGTTCAGGCCTGATGTTGTCACACCGGTTGGATTGACCCTTTTTCTAACGAGGAAGATTAATGGAGAGTAGATCGTAGCCAATTAAGGAAGCAGTTCGAGTCCTCGAAAAAGATGAAAAACACACAAATATGTCCACGTCACTGGACGAGGGAGGAGAAACAAAAAGATATGATCACAACGTACAAAATACTCAAGGTAATTAACATTTCAGACAGGGAAACCAGAATTTGGTAAGTACGAGGTGTTACATACGGAAACAAGAGCCGGAAGACTCTACCGGATATAAGAAACAAAGGTTTCAGCGTCAGCATAGCAGTTAATTGAAATAAATTGGGAAACGTAGTTGTGAAGGCAGATTCCTTCAATGTTGATATTACCTGTACACCAGTCAAATGAAGGCTGATGGTAGGAGCCAAGAGTCGAAGGCCAACCCCCGCAAACACAGCTAGGCAATTACCCAAATGCACTAAATTACTGAACTCTTACGGTACAGAACCAAAATATAAAAACCTATAATCAGGAATAGGTTAGTAGTAATTGGGCAAGACAAGGCAGGGTGCGAGGGAGGGGCGGCTGGGACCCCACAGCCTAACACTCATCAAGTATGCAAAAAAGCAGCGACTATCTCTCTTAGTCCAACTGAAACATTATGCTCTCAATTCACTCTCACAGCTCAGCCCATAAGCTGTTCCCACAGCTGTCTTTTGTAGTTTTCGTCCTAGTTTTTGTTATTTATCTACGTTTGTGTCTACCTTGTGTCCTTTATGCATAAACACACACGCAGGCGATGAGTCACAATAACGTGGCTAAAGTATGTTGACCAGACCACACAATAGAAGGTGAAGGGACGACGACGTTTCGGTCCGTCCTGGACCATTTCTCAAGTCGATTGAGCATGGTCCAGGACGGACCGAAACGTCGTCGTCCCTTCACCTTCTAGTGTGTGGTCTGCGTCAACATCAATAAACACACACTATGTTTAATTCGTGTATGGTGTCTTTCTGAAATACACTTGGCTCTATTCTTATTATTACCGCATTCCTGTCTACCATCCCACCACGGCAAAAACAATTATCACTACTACTAATACTATTAAATAATATTATCATCATTGTGATTATATCAATAATTATCATAACTATGTAATCCTGATGCATAATTTCAGGGCGCAGTATCTTCACGAAAACACGTAAAAAGAATATGGAAGAGCATGAGAAGGCTAAGGCGAAAGAGGAGGCGGAAGACGACGTTGAAACTATAAGAAAGAAAAGAAGTCACAGAGGAGAGGACATAAGAGGAGAAGGAGAAGAAGGGGGGGGGGGGCACAGCCCCGCTCCTGTGCCAGGTAAGTCCACTACGGGCTCACCATAGCCCGTGCTACTTGGAACTTGTTCCGAGTAGCTGAATCTATAACAACATAACAACGAGGATAAGGAGGGAAGTCATTAAGACATGGGTGGTGTGGTCCAGTAGAGGGTATAGGCGGCATGGGGCGACACGTCGCTGCCAGCGCCCGGGGACTTGACTGACTACACCAGTCCACAATAAACTAGACACGGGAATTGCGCGGGTTGATTTTCAGTGATTGGTCAGATACGGGGCCCAGTTAGTTTGTGGAGCGGTAATGAAAGAGTTTAACCCGGCCTAGGCTATGTTTGGAGTGATTATGCGGACTAGGCTTCGCTGGGCTGTGCTGTACTGGGCTAGGCAGTGCTGAGCTAGGCTGGGCTGGGTGGCGCCGTCTAGTCCCAGCTGTGCTGGGTCACGACCGGGTTACGACCTAGCGGGGAAGTCTGAGACTGCCTGAGATAAGCGGTTATAGTCAAGGTTAACTGACGTGTTGAATAGAGAAGGAGAGGAACATATGAGAGAAAAGTTGTTGAAACGGGAACATGAATTATGGTAGCAGGCGGGCTGTCCGCCTTGCTGACACGATGTATGTGTGTGTTTAGTATTCCACACGTGGATTGTGTGGTCATATGATGAGCGGTGTTATGAAGCTCTTCTTGGTGCCGACTGATACACGAGGTAGCTGTGCACACGCTGCCAGATAGTTTAAACTCGAAACTCCAGACTTGAATTTTGAGTTTAAAGAGACAAGGCCTCCCAAGCTGACGCTGCAAATGTCAGAATTGGTCTGACGTGTGTGGCATACAATGTTAGGTGAGGGAAGTGTTGGGGCTGGAAGGCAGGGAGGTGGTGCACGAGGGAGGGGGGGGGAGGTGGGGGACGTGAGACAGTGGCCGCCCACGCTGGAGGCGCTCATAGGCTGCCTTCTGCCTCAACCTTCCACACTGCATCGCCTGAGACACAACCGGAAAAGAAAATGTTATACACTTAAAGACTTTATAATGTAATTGGCTACAAGTGGTAACCTCGGCCAGAAGTACCATAGCCTGGCACTACCAAACAACCCGTCAGGTAACATTTTAAGAAATCAGGTATTCGTCGAATTCAAGACTGAAGGAGGACACTTGAAGATGTTATCAAGAAAAGAGAGTTTATGGCGGAGGCAACTCCCAGCCCGAGGAGACAGTCTGGGAATTGTCATCACTTCCTGGGGGAGGGGCGGCCCGTAGGGAGGGGTGGGTGCTGGGGACGGGCTTACCTTAGGGGAAGGTGAGGAAGAGCGGCATAGGGAATAGGTAAGGTGACCCAGGGACAAGACGGCCCTGGAAGGTGAAGGTACAGCGCCCCTGAGAGGGGGGAGGGTAACCCTGGGGGAGAAGTTGGCAATGGGGTGAGGATAGAGCCCCCCGTCCCCCCCCCACTCCCCCGGGCTAGTGTGGAGGCGTGGGCAGCTTGGGCCAGGGCGGAGTCGGCAGTGCTCAACAAAGCTGGTCATCTGGGTGACGCCCACGGCCCCACAGTACCTTCCTTGGTCTTCCCACATTCCTCCGCTCTTAATCCACATCCTGAGAACACGCCGCGGGGCTCTACCCCCTCGCCAACACCTCCGTGTTCCCGTGACGTCGCGAGCGGCTCCCACCGTCTTCATTAACCGCCCGCCCAGTATGGCGGGAGATATGAGGGCGCGAGGCAACAGGTGGGTCCCACGAGGGCGAGTGCGTGCCCCAGCACGGGGCATCCTGATGTGGGCGGTGCCGGTCGAGGTGGCATGGGGGTACCGGAGCCTCCCGCATGGGGCGGAGACAATCCTCGCTACACATCATCTCAATCTTCACGCTGTATATGGGCGGATATCGGGAGGTGGAATATTGCTAGCACACCGCCCAGGTATTGATGGGTACTTCCTGGGTCCACCCATCAGGTCTTCCAGGTATTGATGGGGGGGGGGGGGTAACTTCCGCGGACCCATCAATACCTGAGGTACTGATGGGTACGGTACCATACACCACGCTGAGGGCGTGTAACATACATGGCCGGCCAGAGATGACGCCTCCGTCACGCAGCAGGTCGACCTCTCCCCTGCTGGAAGCACTCACCTGAAAACCCCCCCCCCCCTGAGTGCTTCACCCGTTTCTTACCATCTGTGCTACTGACCAACTCCTGTATCACTGAGTGCACTAGCACTGTCACCCATTACGGGTTCACTCTAACCATAGATGTCACTCAGTGTTTAACACTTGTGATTCTTTTGACATGTGTGGCACTCAGGATATGCCAAGGTGTAGGAGGGAGGGCCCTTCACATCCCTAGAGTGCAACAGAGGGGTGAGAGGGGGGGGGGAGTTGAGGGAGTTGCTAGGAGACTCCACACAGCCGTGTCGGCGGGTGTCGAGTTGCACATACCGAGAGTAACTCTCTTCTCCTGCCGCTCCTCCTCCTCCTTTCTCAACATGCACCGTCTTCCTTACCTCCCCTCCTCCTCCTCTCTCTCTCTCTTCCCAAAATATGCTTGTCTTCCTTATCTTCCTCTTCCTCTTTATCACCTTAGAGCTCAATGTTTCCAGAATAGAGTATACATGTTGACCTAGAACCTTACTAGCGGCGCCTGAGAAGAAGTAAAGCAGCTGCTGAAGGAGCTGGATACGACGAAGGCTGTACATCTTGGTCACATCTCTCCGTTGATCTTAAAAGAAGTTGCAATATTCTCCGCAGCACAACTGGAGAACTCCCCGAGGTAGGGAACAAAGCCACTGTGGTAACAATATGTAATACGGACCAATACACTAAATGTTTGACCCACAGTCGGTAAGACAAACATTCCTTGTAAGACACTTACAAAGATAAAATTAGGAAGAAAATTATTACATTCATAATGTCAAGAGTAGAGATTATAGCAGATATGATAGAAATAATTGGTCAAGAGATATAGTATTAAAAACCCACGGCTGTAAAGATGGGGATCTACGAGCTTCAGCTCGATCCTTGACGTACGTATAGGTAACCACACACACACATTAGGAAGCCGGTGGCCGAGCGGACAGCACGCTGGGCACGTGATCCTGTGGTCTTGGGTTCGATCCCTGGCGCCGGCGAGAAACAATGGGCAGAGTTTCTTTCACCCTATGCCCCTGTTACCTAGCAGTAAATAGGTACCTGGGAGTCAGCTGTCACGGGCTGCTTTTTTTTTTTTTTTTTTTTTTTTTTTTTTTTTTTTTTTGTGTGTGTGTGTTGTGTGTGTGTGTGTGTGTGTGTGTGTGTGTGTGTGTGTGTGTGTGTGTGTGTGTGTGTGTGTGTGTGTGTGGAAAAAAAATAATAGTAGTAGAAACAGTTGATTGACAGTTTAGAGGCGGGCCGAAAGAGCAGAGCTCAACCCCCGCAAGCACAACTAGGTGAATACACACACACACACACACACACACACACACACCACACACACACACACACACACACACACACACACACACACACACACACACAACACACACACACAATGTAGGCCAAAATGCGAGGCGCCAAGATTTGATGTTTGACCCTGCAGACACAACTAGGTGAGTACACACACACACAATCACCGTAGTCACTAATTGGTAGGTGGTGAGAGGTGAGACTCCCACACCTGGCCGCCCTCCCACCCCCCCTACCTTTGATGTCACAGCCAATTACGTATCAGGTTTGATATGCATTCAGTCTGTTGACAAGCATTCTGGAGGCTGACATTCATGATGCTTCCTGACATAAATAAATTTGCCTCACAAATATGAGTATTGTGCAGTTGACCAGCATTTTCCGGGTCAATATGCATTTTGCGAGTTGAACATGAATTAAGTAAATGTACATGTATCCTGCAAGGTATTCCATATATGCAATCATTATAAAAGTTGACGTTCATTCGACAACTACGTGTTCATTCTTTAATTCAGTAAAACTAATGTAATTTGGTCCCGGAGACTAGTTTATTGGGCAGCGTCACTCAACCTGTGAGTGAACACACCACCATAGTGACAGTATTGAGCAGCGTCACTCAACCTGTGAGTGAACACACCACCATAGTGACAGTATTGGGCAGCGTCACTCAACCTGTGAGTGGACACACCACCACGAGTAGAACACAAGGTACCATCTGGAAGGTGAAATCATGCAAGAGTGAAATAGAGAGAAAGATCTGGTGATGATATCACACCGAACCTGTCCCTAGAAGCCCGCATCAAAAGGATATCATCAGCGGCACATGCTAGGTGGCCAACATAAGAGCTACCTTTAGAAACTTGTGTAAGGAATCATTCAGAACCTTGTATATCACTCATGTCAGACCAATCCTGGAATATGCAGTTCCAGCCTGGAGTCCATACCTAGTTAAACACAAGACAAAGTTTTCCGTCTTGGATACAAGTACCCCATGAAGATTCTGGATGGAACCACCAGCTGAGGAGGGAAGTTGAAGAATTTGCAGCATGAGTGAAGGACATTGTCTGGACCACTACCTGAGACATTGTGCCCATTTATGAGACATTAAAAATATACTATAATAAACTTCACAATGAGCTAGGGAACGCACTTTTGTGTCAAATATAATGTTCTTTAAAGGTTGCCCCTCACTTTGCTCCAGCAAAAGATAACGCCTGCTTGAGGGATGTATAAGACAGACAGACACAGACAGACAGACAGACAGACAGACAGACAGACAGACAGACAGACAGACAGACAGACAGACACAGACAGACAGACAGACAGACAGACAGACAGACAACGTGTACCTGAACTGGCCTGTACCAAGTCTCTCTTGGGCGTCTCCCTCACAGCTTACCTGCAAAACACCAGCAAAATATTAGTAATGCATATTATACAATACTTCACGAGTTCTCCATCACAGAATAATACTGTTTTGTACAGTTTGGGGAATACATATAAAATATCATTGGTGCAAAATTATTCAAATGTTATATATAGATATTAATTGTATATACATGTTATATATATATATATATATAATATATATATATATATATATATATATATATATATATATATATATATATATATATATATATAATATTATATAAAATATTAATAGTTTTAAACTATTAATTTTTTAATTAGTTTTCCCTGGAACTTGTCCCACTAATCGGTTTACCAATTACTGCTAGGTGAACAGCGGACGAAGACTTAAAAATCGGTGCCCCATTCCTATCCAAGGCTCGAACCCGGCCGAAATCACAGGCAAGGCGTGGGACAAGTCTATTACCACCGCGCTACAGGGGGGACCTTGCTTTTTAAACTACGACTTGGATGTCTTAGGGTTCATTAGGAATGTAATTAACGTTCCGAGTGAAACTGTAAAATCAATCAATCAATCTCTCTCTCTCTCTCTCTCTCTCTCTCTCTCTCTCTCTCTCTCTCTACAATTAGGAGAGAGAGGAAGTGGTTGTGGTTAGAGATGGTGTGTAACTGCCTTCGTTGCTCCTCCAATTTCTTCTTACGTTATATTAAGTGGTGATGTCGCCTTGGCCAAGCATCTATACCGGGCCTCTGCTATATCATTAGAATTATCAGTAGTAGGATTCCTATTATATTTATCATTATTATGTTATTATAATTGTTATCATTACAATTCATTAACACATTGTAGGTGTTAGTATTATAATTCTTATCATGATCTCCGTCCCTCCCCCCTAAACTCCCCCCCCTCATCGCTGGTAATATCAATATCATTCTCATATTTCAGATATACACGGCTGGATACTGTACAAACCTTAGGACGGACCACCTGTTTACACCACTCATTAAGGAATGTTCATCAGGTGTTGGGAGTGTATATATATATATATAGGTGTATGCAGGTGTGTGGGTGTAGATATAGGTGTATGCAGGTGTGTGTGTGGGTGTACAACGACGCACACGCTCATCCTGCATGTTAGTGGATGCATGGAGTGAGATGGTATACACTACGCGTCAGCGCTCCGAGGCTGCTTGTGTGCTTGTGGCAACGTCAGAAGTATGGCGGTGTCAGCTGGGTATGAGTGGAGTTTAGAGACGTCAGCTGTGTGTTGGCACGAGTAAGGTGGTGTCAGCTGGATGTCAGTAGAGTTTAGGCTGACGTCGCCGTACATGTTTTGTGGGTTCGATGATGCAAGGCTGAAGAAATCTGGCATACAGCTAGGCTAAGGTACGTATGCCCAATTGAACATTTTGTGACTCCATTTAGACATTACAGATGGATCTCTTGATGCGGATATGGCAGCCATTTTCCAAGATGGCCGCCAGTTATATAAATATTGCCATAAATCTGGATCCACTTGTGGGGGGTGGCAATATAACAGTTATGCAATGATTGTATATAATTTAAATATATATCATAATGTAGAAACATGACCATTTGTCTTCATATGCTATCCAGAAACTATAGAGTGACACTGGCCACGACGCACAAGTCTGTGGCACTATCTCCAAAGCCACTGTACCCTAAAGTACACATTGACCAGACTGTAGCTCTGTGTCACCCGTGCTACAAGGTCGGAAGAAAGCAGACGGTTGGCTCGAGTCGTCATTCTGTGTTTGTAATGAAGAATAAAGTAAAGAGTTTGGTGTCCTGAGCGGCTGAGAAGGCCCCTGGAGGTGTTTAGCACAGTGGGAGGACCAGTGGAAGCTGACGATGCCTCACCCGGAACACCATACAAGTTCCTGAAAGTTTCCCAGTTACCGGGACTTGAAACGTGGTCAGAGAGGTGGGGTTATGGTGGGGCGAGGTTGGAGGAGTGGGGTGAAAGAGGGGTGGGGGTCACAACCCAAGACTCAGTGAGGTACACATAGCCATCGGGGAGGTGGCAGTGACGTCACCTGTTTGAGGAGACACCCAGGGGAAACGAATGTGAGGGGGGAGATGGGGGGAGATGGGGGGAGATGGGGGGAGATGGGGGGAGATGGGGGGAGGTGGGGGAGTGAGGGGAGATGAGGGGAGGTGAGGGGAGATGGGGGAGGTGAGGGGAGATGGGGGGAGGTGAGGGGAGGTCAGGAGGTGAGAGGGAAAGGGGAAGATGAGTCGGCGAAGAAAAGTGATGACAAGATGGGAAATTCTTAGCCTTGAGTGTGGGCAGCGGAGGGATGGGGAAGGACGGGATGAGCAGTGGGCAGCAGGGTGGAGTGTGGAGGGGGTGAGGTGGGCCGCTGGGCTATCCTTTGCGATTGGGTGTTATCATGGGTGTCACCATAGGTGTTATCGTGGGTGTTATCA
>WNGS01163519.1:14617847-14649676 GCA_020271785.1 Procambarus virginalis
AAATTGTGTGTGGCAAGTCAGCAGTGGTGGCAGCAGCTATCTAGCGATGACTCAGGATGGGGATATTGGTTCCTGTATACGTTGACATCAACACTGAGACGACGTAATGTCACATTACCTGACCCTCCCCTTGTCTCGGCCACGGGTCGTACACCTCGTGATCTGTATGGCCATTATATCACCACTAACAAATGCTGATCTGTTGACTCACACGACTAACAGATAACTGTTGACATCTCTAGTACTTGTGCACGGATGTACACATAATTTATAATCTTATATATTCAAACGGGCAAGCTTACCTTGAGGTTACCTGATGAGGTTTCGGGGCTTAGCGTCCCCGAGGCCCGGTCTTCGACCAGGCCTCCTATAACAGCGTACAGTCACTATACTATGTGCAGTGTTGGTGTGACGAGAGGGAGGTGGGTGTTGAGGAGTAGTGACGGGGGGGGTGGGGGGGGGTGGATGGCTGTGGGCAGAATTGTGTTAAGGAAAATTAGTCGCAGGTAGAAGGTGAGGAATGAGCAGTAATTTATGAGTTATGTCTTATCATGCGGGGCCCAGCCCTTCAACACCGGCCACCGACCGCAACACCCGCCACGCCACCTGCCCGCCCACGCCCGGACCGCCTCGCCACGCCCCTACCCGCCACGCCCACTACCTTCCCAACACTCCCTACCCTTCACTATCTTCTCTACTCTCACTTTCCTTCATCCTATAATCTTCGTGAGGTATGAAGTCTTTTATTTAGCGAGATTGCAAATTACTATGATTAAATTTTCATGGAACAAGGAGGGAGTTGCATAGGGGCTCGACCCTCACACTATGACCGTATAGAGTGAGATCGAGTCATAGAAGGTAACCCCCTCCTATAGACCATCCCCGGATAAGGACCAGTCACCCTGCAAAGGTTAGATGAGGCTTAACCCAAGTCGTCCGGCCCCCATCCTCCGACCAGAGAAAAACACGATACTATCTTTCTCATTAGATATGAACTAGATAAGATAAAAGCTACACACCTTTAAAGTTTATTCCAAACAACCTTTTCGGAGAGGTCTACGAGAGTTTAGCCCATCTGATGCTAATGTTTACTAACCCAGTAATTTAGAGACACTCTCAATACTCCATTTCTTGGAGTTTAAGTCTACTTTAGTTGTTTTTTGTGGCCGAGTTATTTTCCTTATTTTAATAGTGTTCAAGCGTAGATAAGTTTGTTTCCGTATTTTTGTTCTCTATAATATTAGACATTTGATGGTACTCACTGACATTGAATTAAAAAAAGAGTATTTTATTTACACATAATTTACTAGTATTGGTGGTTAGTTTTCTCTACTTGTTTATTGTAAACTGATATACACGGGTTTACCTGCATACGATCTTGGTGGGGATCATGGAGTTCTTTGTGAATATTGCTGCTTAGTGGAGCATTCAAATTTTGTCCAGCATATATATATATATATATATAATGATTATATATAGATATATATAATATATAATATTATAATGTATATATAATATATATATTCTATATATATATATACATATATATATATATATTAATAATATATATACATATAATATATATATATATAATCATATATATATACTATATATATTACATATATCTTTAATTATCTATACATATAGTCTATATATATACATATATATATACTATATAATCATATATATATATATCATATATTCTATATTATTATGCATATGTGCAAACGGTATTGGCGTGGTGTGATAGTGGGGGGGGTGGCGTGTGGCAAGGACACATGTCTACACCCACCCGCACACCCGCCCCACCATCTTGGTCACACTCAGGGCGGCCAATATTTATGTTGTATCCTGACCTGCCTGTATGTCCTCCCACCGTCGCCGCCGTCTGGACCCAGTCAGTTGATGTAACACAAGATGCAGGTGGCTCCCCCCCACCCCTCCTAAGGTGCGTGGTACCACCTGCTCGGTCAAGTGTACCGTGACTATCTGCAGTTGACCGCCGGGATTATACTTGTGTTATGTGTCACGAGATGTGATCGTTTGTGCAGTTCTTGATTTAATGAGGGAGGCGTGGCCTACATCTACCCCTATACACCTTTTATTGTCTACGGAGTGAGGTCTACCTCTATATTTTTTCTGTTTATGCTTCAGAAGATGTAGGCTTTGCTAATATGGTCTAACTATATGTTGTGTAGTTTGCCTTAAAATAGTCCGTGAATTTTAAGTTTGCTAGACGATGTTCTAGTGTTTGCCAGCGGTCCGATACGCCGCCGATGATATCCATGTTTGTGTGTCCTCCTGGGCTTGTGGGGTGCATGGGGGGGTGGGGTGGTAGCGGGTGTTACTATGGTGTTGGTGACGGCGGCGGCCACTTGGCTGCGGTCCAGCCCAGGCGTGATGCAGTGGTTGAACTACTGTGGCCACCACAGGTTAAGTGCCTTCTGTAGACGGAGAAAACATACTGGCAGGGATGCTTGTTGTGTGTGGGTGGGGGGGGGAGAGGGCGCGGTCAAGTCATGGCGGGACACTGCAGCCTCCCCGTGCTACCAGTGTGTGTGTGTGTGTGTGTGTGTGTGTGTGTGTGTGTTTACAAGCTGCCTTTATCACTACAAAATGAATGTGAAGCAAGAGATCTCGGCCCCCGTCCAGGTAATGAATCAGGAGAGGCGCCAACCAGCCTACACAACACCTGCTCGCCTCACGCACGCACGCACGCAACTCTCACCATCTTCACTGGACCAGAAAACTCACTTCCGTCACCCCGGAAATACCAGAAACTCATGAACGATTTCTGAAAATGCACATTTAACCCTCGCTTGAAGCCGGACATGTTGTGGAAGTTATCCGTCACCATCTTATCAGATGGTCACAGTCATCAGATGTGATTCATACGTCAGACTGCGTCCAACAGCCTGGTTGACCATCCAGCAACCAGGAGGCCAGGTCAGAGACCGGGCCGCGAGGACCATGACCCCCTGGACTCACCGCAAGGCAAGGTAGGCCAGACTTGCTAGCGGGATCCCACAAATGTCAGTTTGTTCAGCTTTTATTCCTGATTCATGTGAATGAATCCCAGACATGAATCGAGACATCATTCATCATGAATGATGATGTCTCGAAGGAGACAAACTCCTTTCAATCAATCTTTGCAACAATTATGATAAAAATATATAGGATGATTGCAAGAAACCACAGAAGATCTAGATAGCCAAAAAAAGAACAGACTAACAAGTGGCTGCTAGAGTTTAATTCATGCAAGTGCAAAGTAATGAAGCTTAGAGTTGTGAACAGGAGGCTGGACCCCTGGGGGGGGGGGGAACCCACCTTGGGGGGGGGGGAACCCCCCCGTTTACAGACAAAGAAATAGTCCTGGTGTTAATATCACAGCGAACCGATGTCCTAAGGCCCCACAGCAAGTGCCTGGCATGTACAAGATAACTGTTATGGCTGGCCAGATGCAAGACTGACCAACCATACAGAGGCGACGCTCGCGTGCTTTCATATTTCATCAAACACACAACATAAGCTGGAAAAATCCAGATAACTTATGTCAATATGCTGGTCCTAACCACCTGTCAGAGACCGGGCCGCGGGGGACATTGATCCATGGAACCAACATAACGTAGGTTGGTAGATATTGTAAGTTAAGAAGACAGCCATTGCATTAACCTCACGTCACCAAAAGAGAGCCGAAACAGAGATCATGATCACAACATACAAAATACTCAGGAGGAAATAAGATGATTGACAAAGGAGGCCTGAGTGGTACATGTTAATAAGTAATTATCATAAGAATGGGGCAAGCCAGTAAAGTGACATGGCAGGAACACCAACTGGTGAACACAGGTGGAAACTGTGTACCACTCACAAGGATCTTATAGAGAACTTTTTGTCAGAACACAGAAAATGAAAGAACTAAGCAGTGAAGTGGTGAAGGGAACTGTGTACACACTTTCAAGTGTGTATATAACAGCCAAAATAGCCCTTGAACCTGTTGCTAGCAGAGTGAAGGTTGGGGATTCGGGACCCAGAGCTGAACCTCAACCCCCAGCAAGTGTAGCTAGACAAGTACACACAGTGACAGTGGCATCCTTGTGCAGCACCCACGAACCACCAATTATGAATACCACAGGTCTTGGAAACGAGTTTGATTGGGTGGTGGCAGCAATGGGAGGACCCTGGTGACCCACCAGCAGGCCTTACTGGCGCCCGACGCGGCCCCCTGGCGGTGCTGGGCCACACTGGACCACCCTCAGCAGGCCTTACTGGCGCCCGACGCGGCCCCCTGGCGGTGCTGGGCCACTGGACCCCCTCCACTCCCTCCTCCATCTTTCCTCTCTTGATTTTTCCCAATCCACTTTAACACTCCGAGTGACGGGAGAGTTTGTGCTCACCATTACGTCTTGGCCTCACCAGGTCACCTCACTAAGAGCGGTCAGTAGCAACATCAGCTACACCAAGCCGCGTATCTGACGAGGACCACACTGACACCCTTCTTTACCCAACATACAACTGTTATTAATCTTAATTTACAGCAGCGTCGCCCCGCCGAGGATTAGGTATGAGGGACACCAAGATCTCTGGCCCGCTGCTGCCAGCTAAGGTAATGAGTAATGGGGAAGAAGAGCAGAAGATAATAGGGGGAAGAATGGAAGAAAGGGATATATAGAGGTAGGAGAGTGTGAGGATATGGATGAGAGGAAGCAGACATGGCCGCTGACGACCTAGCCTCGTTAACTCGCCCCAGTTCATTACCTTGACAACGCTCACTCGTCCATTACACGCCCAGCTTGGCTCTCGCCTGGCGGGGTCACCGCCCCTCCTCCACTCACCACTACAGTCTCCTCGGTCACCGCTCCTCCAGTCACCACCAGTGTGAGTCTATGTGAGTAGTTGTGTACTTCTGTATGCATGTGTACTCACCTAGGTGTGTCTTTAAGAGTCGAGCGGCCGCTCTTAAGCGCCTGGGCAACTGTTGAAGGGGGGAGGGGAGATATACTCGTGCTGGTGATTGATATATCTCTCGCTCTTAACCCAGTACAAACTTGAATGAATTTCGACGTCATCTTGACTGCCAGAGATATGCCGTAGATACACACACACACACACACACACACACACACACACACACACACACACACACACACACACACACACACACACACACACACACAACACAAACACACACATATCCATTCAGATGCGCATTGTTGAGGTGTGTTACATGGTTACCGGACAATGTGGGTGTTGGGTGACCGGTGGATGAGGGGGGGGGGCGATGTCATCCATCTTACCGTCCCTGGCCTCAGCTCCGAGGACACTCACACTCACCTACAAAGAAAAACAAAAGTTAAAAACTGGCGACGAACACTTTCGTAAAACACCTGTGTGTGTAATATAGTATAAAATGTATAATACAACATACAATGCAGCAAATGTTGTATATATTGAGACACACATATCCCACCATCCGTCCACCAAAACACTCACCCGTCCACTAAAAAAAATTCGCAGAAAAGCACAATCAAATAAAATGTTTCACCGTAATAGAACATTACGGTGAAGTATACACAGTTGAAAGCGCCGTAATACTGACTTTTTGTTTTTCACTGCTTCGACCTCGATAGGTGAGGTGGGTTGCTTGGGTTCGGTCGTTCCTGGCGAGGGGAAAGTTGTGTTGGTGCGGCGTGGCAACTGGCGAGGCCGGGCTGCCATGGTTGCCATCCACACATGAATAGATTACAACTTCTTTCCCAGTAATTAAACGTTGAGAAGACCTCCTTCAGTTGTTTGGCCTGCGTCAACCAGGGGTGACTTCACCTACGTCAGGTAGCAACCAGGGGTGACTTCACCTACGTCGGGTAGCAACCAGGGGTGACTTCACCTACGTCAAGGTACCAAGAAGGGGTGACTTCACCTACGTCAGGTACCAACCAGGGGTGACTTCCAAGAACACCGCTCACAGTCAAAAGTCGCGGGGCAGCGCATGAGTGAGAAGAAATAGATGTGCTCCCTCAGTAAAAATCCAGAAAGTGGCTGTCGTAGCTGGCAGAGTGTCGCTACAACACTCACCATCTAATTCTGGCTGCAGCCGCGCCCTGGAGACCTGGTCCAACACTGCCAACACACTCAGTGTGTAACATTCTCCCACCTTACTGAGACAATTCTATGAACATGAAGGTCCCCCCCCCCTCAGGTTGTTCAACACTCTCCCTCTAAACCTTTGGGGCATAACTTAGTCGAAGCTGTACGGTGTTCAAAAGAGAACCTGATAAACACCTGTAAAGGATGACTATAGGCTCTTGGACGCACGTGTTTGCAGTCGGAGCTGTGACTCTCACATAGGACTGTGAACAGCTGTGTCCAACACCCAGGTTGACCAGGGGTTAGATTCACGAAGAAGTTACGCAAACACTTACGAACCTGTATATCTTTTCTCAATCTTTGGCGGCTTTGTTTACAATTATTAAACAGTTAATGAGCTTCGAAGCACCAGGAGGCTGTTTATAACAATAACAACAGTTGATTGGCAAGTTTTCATGCTTGTAAACTGTTTAATAAATGTAACCAAAGCCGTCAAAGATTGAGGAAAGATGTACACGTTCGTAAGTACTTGCGTAACTGCTTCGTGAATCTGGCCCCTGACTACCAACCAGGAGGTCTAGTCACAGACCAGGCATCGGAGACAATGGTCCTCAGAACAAGCACAAGGCGAAGTACACCGTGTTCATGTTGACACTTGCACAGTAAGCTGATAGTTCCGTGAGCTTGAGCTTAATAACAAGGTGTGCCGTATGTGCGTGACGGGAGGAGTCACGGGGGTCACCCCTCAACCACCGTCACGGCTCACCACCACCATTCACACAAATGGTTGTTTAAACGGTTGAATGTGAAGGTGAGGGAATTATCAGGGGAAAAGCGCCAAGCCATTACTACTATATAGCCCTTGAAAGGGGATCAGGATAAAGATTTGGGATTTGAGACGGGGGGAAAGGAATGGTGCCCAACCACGTGGACGGTCAGGGATTGAACGCCGACCTGCATGAAGCGAGACCATCGCTCTACCGTCCACCCCAACTTGTGAACTTGTGAAGTTCACAAGTTAGGAGGACCTTAGGAGGACGGGCTGGGTATATTAGCTACAGTTCCCTTCGGGTGAGAAGAGTCAGCATCAAGAAGCGACAGGATGCTGTGGTCAAAATCCTTTCAGATGAGGAGTCACCACACCAGGAACACCGTCGTCCCTCAGGGTGTCGTAATAGGATGCTCTCTTGCCTGCCCCTGTTGAAGAAGCACCGTGTCTCCTTGTGCCCTGTGATGCCCTCCCTCCATCACCGTCCACTGGCAATAACTGTGGCCTGAGTATTGTTTACAGTCTGCTGTAAGCACCCATCATCTCCTCGACTCAAGGGCTTCTCTCCCACACTCCAAATGACGAAACTGAGCCCGGCTTCTAGGATAGCACCAGGGCGCTTCGCCATGTGCTCCAGAGTCTATTCAATCCATGCCAATAATTGATTGTATATCCGTATATACAATCAATTGTTGGCATGGCTTTATGGTCAAAACTTTGGACGTGGATCCGACCTGCGAGGCGCTGTTCACCCAGGAGGTGCGGGGAATGTTTGGAAAAATGTGGAGGTGTGAGGATGGTGGGTAATGGTCATTCCTCCGTGCCGTAGCCGGCTGGCCGGCCAGGTGACCTCAAGCTGCCAATGGTTTACTGCCCTGCCAGAGGCCAGTTATTGTGACGTGTCAATACTGTCTGTAAGCCGGTAAGCGGCCGCGTCTGGCCCCGCTCATCCCCACACAAACACCGGTGTGTGGTGTCTGGGGAAGTGTTCGTAGGCAGCAGTGACAACGACCACACCTGCACACTCTTTCCTTGTACCTACACACCTGCCTTACTTGTTTACACTCGCACCACATCCCAGTCTCCCCCCCAACACAGCACAACCCAGGATCCCCCCATCCCAACAAACGCACGCCACACATCTCAGCCTCCCCCACACACACACATCACAACCAACACTCCTGTGGTTCATAGTCCTTCGCTATACAGGCGAGAACCACAAGTAAGGCTCTGTAGGGAAACAAAAGCTACTAAAAGCATCAACTAAAACTCAGGATAGAGAGACAGCCAGCTCACCCATCAGTTAAGACTAAAATGAGTACCACTTAGCGGGCCAACCAGCAGCTTAGGACACTGCAACAAATGAACACATTTAAATATCTCAAAATACTTCACCCATACCTAAAGTCCAGAACGAGGAAGGTTGAACATCCACTGGTGACATTAAAGGCACAGTGTGACTGTTTTCAGTGAACCCAAAACACTTGAAAGTGATACCTACCTCCATTCACATCTCAAATTACACACACAAACCCATCTGGACTCTGAAGCAGCCACAGACAACGTGTACTCCACCACAGGCCCTGGCCCCTCAAATTCTGTATTTGGCATACCGAAATAATGCCTTAAAAGACGAGGAAACATGGCAGAATTTGCTAAATTTGCCAATCAAAAAGAACGGGTGTAAAAGTACTGTAAGGAGGCACGATTATAAACATTAGGGGAATCCCAAGACTCTTTCCCCCTGCCATAGGAACGAGACATTGTTAGTCACAATATTGATCTCATGTTTGAGCCAGAGGAAGGGATTAATACTGTGTTGACTCATATACGAGTCATGAGTCAGGGGGCGTTAGAAGTGGGGGATTGTGTAGGTCCGTGTATGAGTCATGAGTCGGGGGGTAGGAAGAAGTGACTTGACCTACAGCCACTGACTCCCCGTGACTCATGGGTCATGAATCAGGGGCAGGAAGAAGGGACAGTGTTGACCCATGCATGAATCATGAGTCAGGGGCAGGAAAGGAGGGGGCACGGGACAGGTGGGTATTGGCCACCTGCCAGACTGAGCAACATCACCTTGAGTATTTCCTGCGCATGACGACTACCTCACTCCACCATGCAACATATCATAATGCAAACTCTGCTGTCTTGATATTGAGATGGTTGAGACGAGCTCCAGCCCCCGGGCCCCGCTTCGTACTTCCATCACCTCGTTTAGCTTGGTCCACCCGCGCACTATCTTCAATACACTCACCTGCGCTCTTAATTCCTACCTGGCTTTGTGGCGGCCATGAGTGGCGACAGGGTAGGGAGAGGCCTGGCGCCTGGAGATGCTGGTGTTGACGAGACAACATTCACGTGGCAGCTCGTGGCACACGGAGCCTGGGAGCAGGGAGCACCCTGCACGGCAACGCAGGCAACAACGGAACAAAGCCTTATAACAAGGACACGCTGTAAAGCGAAACAAAAACCAGCGGACGTCATGCACGAGAGACAACAGGAGGAGTAGTGGAATGAAAGCTACAACAGAAAAGGCAACAACAGGAGAGGGAAGGGGGGGGGGCGTGAAGTTAAAAGAGAGAACAGGATCAGAACGGGTGAGATGCAACAGACACAATCAGGGGTGGGGGAGGGGGGGAGTTAAGGGGGGGGGGCGTTATAACCCCCGCGGGACAAGGGATCACAGCGTAGCATCACCTTACACGGCTGGAGCTCTGCGCCAGACTATCAATGACGCAGCCACCTGCGCTATACAGTCGTCCCGGCACCCCATTGTTGACACCACCGACCCGGCTATTGTCACACACACACACACACACACACACACACACACACACACACATACTGGGGGGGCCTGGCGGCTGAGTGGACAGCGCTCGGTATTCATAGTCCTAGAGGGATCGATCCCCGGCGGAGGCGGAAACAAATAGGCAGTTTCTTTCACCCTGATACCGCTGTTAACTAGCAGTAAATAGTTACGTAGGAGTTAGACACCTGCTGCGGGCTGCTTCCTGTGTGTGTGTGTGTGTGTGTGTGTGTGTGTGTGTGTGTGTGTGTGTGTGTGTGTGTGTGTGTGTGTGTGTGTGTGTGTGTGTGTGTGTGTGGAAAAAACCTTGTTGATTGACAGTTGAGAGGCGAGCCCAAAGAGTCGGAGCTCAACCCCCGCAAGCACAAACTAGGTGAGTACACACACCCACACACAGGCGTCCACCTACACCTCCTGCCTGTATCACAGTCGTGGACAGAAAGGTCTCCCTGGAGCGAATTCTGACAGTTCTGCTCACCATGCCCAGTCTGGAGCCAGGCTTGACTCATGCCATGCCCAGCCTGGAGCCAGACTTGACTCATGCCATGCCCAGCCTGGAGCCAGACTTGACTCATGCCATGCCCAGCCTGGAGCCAGACTTGACTCATGCCATGCCCAGCCTGGAGCCAGGCTTGACTCATGCCATGCCCAGCCTGGAGCCAGACTTGACTCATGCCATGCCCAGCATGGAGCCAGGCTTGACTCATGCCATGCCCAGCCTGGAGCCAGACTTGACTCATGCCATGCCCAGCCTGGAGCCAGACTTGACTCATGCCATGCCCAGCCTGGAGCCAGGCTTGACTCATGCCATGCCCAGCCTGGAGCCAGACTTGACTCATACTCAGTCTTACAGTCCTGCCAAACCCCCCTTCAAAAGCCTCATCAACTCTTACCATCGACCAGTTTTAAATTATAGCTATCCTTGATTATGCTGGACTTGATATCACACACGGTGGCATACCAGGCGGTGCCCGGGTCTCGCTCGTGTCTCATCTTGACGAGTTGCGTGACGCTAGCCCTAAGCCTCTGACCTCCAAGCCTGCACAAACAAACATTCTCTTGTACAGATAAAGATTAGTGTTGTATTAGCCCCCAGACTCCTCAAGATGGAACATTAACATAGCGCTGTAAACACGACCCATCTTGTGTAGCTTCCGGGGGACCTACCTTGAGGTTACCTTGAGGTGCTTCCGGGGCTTAGCGTCCCCGCGGCCCGGTCATCGACCAGGCCTCCTGGTTGCTGGACTGATCAACCAGGCTGCTTGACGCGGCTGCTCGCAGCCTGACGCTTGGGGAAGTTGTGACTCATGCCCCAGAGCAGGAGACGTGTGTTCCCCCAACACACTTGGGTAAGTTCTCCAGCAACTGTGGGTCAGGCCGGGCAAGAAGGATGGATCTTTACTGTTGGTGTGTTGCTCCAAGACAGCGGGTCGGAAGACCCTCCGGAACTGGCGACAGGTATACGAGGAGGGGGGGGGGGGGGGGATCCCTCTTCACTTCCATCTTCTCCTCCCCTTGCCTCTTTCTATCTTTTATCCCCTCTCCCTTTCTTCCTCCTTCCCGTAAGTAAGGAGCACAGTAAGTGTCACTAATCATTGCTTACATGTGAGAGATATCCTCTACACTTATATTGTCCTCTATAAGGAATCTCTTTAGAGATTTTTTTTTAGATCTAGAGAGAGATCTAGAGAGCACTTCCAACACAACTTTCAAATTCCAGACAGAATTTGACTACAGTGTCGTCCAATATATTTATTCGGTTGGTGTGGGTTGTCATATCTGCTTTTAATGCTGTGAATGATAACGGCGTCCGCCACCTGCTCTTCTAATGCATTCCACTAATTTACTTCACTAAATGTTCATCGATGTTTTAAATTCAGTTGTTTTCACTTGATCAAGTGATGTCGGAGAATGGCTTGCCAGCACCAGTAACCTCAATGACCGGTTCGCAAACCAGAAAGTTTGAGGAAAGGGGAAGTAGAATCCCCAAGAGTCGCCCCTCAGGGCATATACCCTTGAAGGCTTCCGAGGCCTTCTTCTCGCCCCCCCCCCTCTCCTTGCCCTCTCCATTCTCAGCATCTCCCCCTCTGCTGCCTCTTCGAGTGTTACTCCACTTGTATTTGAGAGGTGCCGGGTGCCAAGCCCACTATCTAGCCCTCCAGTCTGCCTACTTGACCCCCCCATAACCCCCACATCCCCTCACACCCACACATTCACATAAACATACTGCAAACCACAACAGCCTGGGGTAAAAATATTACCTTCAATAGGGTCACCAAAGACTGGAATACGGGTCACAAGCGGCCCCCACACAGTTCCCCGTTCCGTTGTAAGTTGCGCTCCGTGATGCTCCTTTGAATGACACTTCTCATATTTAATGAGCAGATCTCGCTCCTCGAGTAGAGGGAGACTTCGCAGAGCCACAAAAGCGTCCAGTAAGAGGCGGAGGACAGTTACGGGTCACTTCACACTTGGGTCACGTCACACTTGGGTCACGTCACACTTGGGGACGCTTGTCAACCGTGTAATGGCTGCAACCCGTCCTCGTAAATTCGTATAGTCAATATTGACTTATTAGTTACGTGCATAGGTGACATACTAAACATAATAGTTTCCCTTGAAAAGCTTCATAGAAAACACCGACCTTACCTAACCTACTTAGTATGTTAAAATAAGCATCTTATAGCTTCGTAATTACAATTGTTACTTAACCTATTATAGGTTAGGTAATAATTGTAATTACGAAGCAAGAAGATACTTATCTTAACATACTAAGTAGGTTAGGTAAGGTCGGTGTTTTCTATGAAGCTTTTCAAGAGAACCTATTATGTTAAGTATGTCACCTATGCACTTATTTAATAAGTCAATATTGACTATACGAATTTGCGAGGACGGGTTGAATGGCTGCTATGAGAGCAGGAGACGCTACCCGAGGTCAGGGTATTGGTCGTCTTGGTATATCGTGATCATATCCCCCTCTGCTTATTCTGTCTTCTAGGGTTGTGAGATCTAGTTCCATTCACCTCTCCTCAAAGTTTAACCCTCTTAGCTCTGGCACCAATCTTCCTGCAAACTTCTGTACTGTTTTTTGTTCAATTTTGGTGTTATGCTTCAGACGGTGGAGAGCCCGTGCTTGATAAGCATGACCAATACATACCATGCCATGTATTGGTCTGACAAATGTGGTGAACATTACCTTGAAAGTCTTAATTTAGGTTCCTAAACTATATTCTAATGTTTGCCAGCGTCCCATATGCCGCCGATGTTATCCTGTTTGTGTGCGCGTCCGATGTTAATATTGGAATTACACCCACTCCTAAATGTTTATTTCTCTCTTTTTGATTCCTGTAGTTGCTGTTCCCTTTCGTGTAATATCTCATGGTCTCCTTTCTCCCTTTCTCCATTCCCATCTTTATTACCATGCACTTGCTGGGATTGAATTTCAAAGAACCTTTCTCACCCACTCCAGCAGTTTATCAAGGTTATCCTCTAACCTTCTGCAGTCCTCTTATTTTTTACATTCCTTCGCACCATCTGCAAACATTGACATGTACGGGCTCACTCTTGCAGCATGTTCATATAAGTTAGCAACGGTTATGGTCTCAACACCGAGCCTTGTGGGGCTCCACTTCTTACACTCCTCCAGCTTGAAATTTCCTCTCTGACCGTAACTCTTTTGTTTCCCGTCCTTCGGGTACTCCCTTACCCAGTTCAGTGGTTTTTTTTTTCAATCATGGCATCCAGCTTCCCAATCTCGCACGCCAGTCTGTCATGCTCAATAATAAAATATTATTCACACTTAAAGAAAATACAGTTTACCCGGTCTTGTTTTGCTTTTATTTTGCAGTCACTTGTTATATAACTGAACCAAGTTTGCCAGAGCACTACTTTCCCCTTACTGAGTTGTTCCTCACTAGGTGGCCTTGGTGGGGGGTGGGGGGGGGGGGCCTGATGCTGGGGGTGGGGGGGGGGGCCTGACGCAAGGGGCCAGGGTGGGGGTGGGATGGGGTGGCCCGGGTTGGGGGGAAGCCCTGACCCGGATTTACCAACATTCGCCATAATAATTATTTTTCCACAACTGTGAATACACAATTGTATGAACTTGTTGTGTACAGAGCCTTAATCCGGCTACTGTACGGCGTGACTTGCGTCAACACGTCGCCTTGCGTCAGCACGTCTTGCGTCAACACGTCGCCTTGCGTCTACACGTCGCCTTGCGTCTACACGTCGCCTTGCGTCAGCACGTCTTGCGTCAACACGTTGCCTTGCGTCAGCACGTCTTGCGTCAACACGTCGCCTTGCGTCTACACGTCGCCTTGCGTCAACACGTCGCCTTGCGTCAACACGTCGCCTTGCGTCAGCACGTCTTGCGTCAACACGTCACCTTGCGTCAGCACGTCTTGCGTCAACACGTCGCCTTGCGTCAGCACGTCTTGCGTCAACACGTCGCCTTGCGTCAGCACGCCATGCTTGTGTACGAGGACCCTCTGATGATTTAGGATTACTGATGCTAGAAGAATTATCATTTACTTAAAGAAAACATAAATAATTTCAATCGTCAGTGCACCCCCACACAGCCCGAATACCTGGTTGATGGGGTTCTGGGAGTTCTTCTACTCCCCAAGCCCGGCCCGAGGCCAGGCGCAACTTGTGAGAGCTTGGTCCACCAGGCTGTTGCTTGGACAAAACTAAATAAAATCAGATATTCGTTGAATCTATAATTTTTTTAATGATACGAGGGAAAAACGAAAGAAAAAGACACAGGGAGAGAGAGAGAGAGAGAGAGAGAGAGAGAGAGAGGTAAGTGTGGATGAGGAGATACAGAAGAGAAAGGATAGAATAAGATGGGATGACTGGCCCAACACCAGGCCACTGTGGCCCCTGTGAGACCTCCAGCGATGACACACACATCTACTTTCTCCTGTGTCCCTACACTTACACAGTTACACTTATATACACATGAACACTACTGTTAAGTGCCCCGACCAAAGCCCTCCTGGACCCCACACATGTTGTGCCCGGGTGTGTAAGGATGAGAAAATCTGACACCTGCCTACAAATTTTTTTTCTGGTCTCTTGCTCCTTACAAACTGGGTGGTGATGCTCCTCTTGTCCCACGGTGTTCCTTTGGCGACCCAGCCTTTGTGCCTCCTCCCCCCCCCCCTCTCTCTTCACTCCGATAGTGCGAGGCCTACTGTATGCCTCTATAATGGGGGGCCTTCCATTACTTGCGTCCATAAATGTGCGTCCTGCCCCCCTCCCCATGCGTCCACACCCTCCCCATGCGTCCTGCCCCCCCCTCCCATGCGTCCTGCCCCCCCCATGCGTCCTGCCCCTCCCCATGCGTCCACACCCCCCCATGCGTCCTGCCCCCCCCCCTCCCCATGCCAGTTGGCCCCGACGTCTTTCCTGTCAATTAAGGGAGGGTCCCCGCCCCCCTTCCCTCACCCCCCCCCCACCATGCATCATATAATAACAGCCGCCGCTACTCCCCCGGGAGACCGGGCCCCGGGCACTGTTTCACCAACATGTCCTCCTACACAGAACGTTGTATTTCGTTCGTATGCGTTACATAAAGCCATAAATTGTCGTACTAGAAAAATGGAGGCGGCTCGCTAAAGTGACGTACTGTCCCGTTTTCTGTTTTGGGTCCTCTGGTAGGTTAGGAGAGGACACTTTAAATTGACCGTTTTCTGACGTTGGGAAACCCTAGGAAAGGAAGGGAAGTATTAAGGGAAAGCGCCAAGCTATTACGACTATATAGTACTTGGAAGGGATCAGGATAAGGATTTGGGATGGGACGGGGGGAAGGAATGGTTCCCAACCCCCTTGGACGGTCGGGGATTGAACACCGACCTGCATGAAGCGAAACTGTCGCTCTACCGTCCACCCCAAGTAGTTGGGGTGGGAATTCCTAGGAGGACGAGCTGGTTTCAAAAGCAGTTCCCTGGCCAGACCAAAGGCCCATTATAGCAGTTTTATTCTCCGTGCCTCGTCCAGCTGTTCCATACCGCCTGGCCGCCAGGAGCCCGTGGAATAAGGCCTCAGACCATTCATCGTTCCATAATACTGGCGGAGTCTCGTGTGGCGCCGCTTGGGCCAGCGAGGGGGGCGGGGGCTGAGGAGTAGGAACAATTACACGAAGAAACAAGATGGAAAAAGGATATATGAGAAAAGAAGAAAGCGCTGACAGAGATGAGTGGAATAAGAGAGAGAGGGGAGGAGGATTTAGGAGGAGAACAAGATGGAAGTTAAGTTCCTGGAGAACACATGATCAATTGTTCTTCAACCAGCACTATCATTGTTATGAGCATGGAGGACGAACATGAACACTGTTCACTAACTTCACTATGAGTACCAGCGTGACGGCTGCTCTAAACTCTCCTCCCCCCCCCCTCTCTCTCTCTCTCTCTCTCTCTCTCTCTCTCACACACACACGTCACACTCTCGGACACCACTACAAATATTCACCTACTAAATGTTTTTTCTTTTTGTAAGAAAACTCGTCAGTGGTCAACAAACCCACTCTCTGGGGTCCACAACAAACCCACTCTCTGGGGTCCACAACAAACCCACTCTCTGGGGTCCACAACAAACCCAATCTCTGGGGTCCACAACAAACCCACTCTCTGGGGTCCACAACAAACCCACTCTCTGGGGTCCACAACAAACCCACTCTCTGGGGTCCACAACAAACCAACTCTCTGGGGTCCACAACAAACCCACTCTCTGGGGTCCACAACAAACCCACTCTCTGGGGTCCAAAAACAAACCCACGATCTCTGGGGTCCACAACAAACCCACAATCTCTGGAGTCCACAACAAATCTTGTGTCTTCCCGCGACTTTCACATGAAATTATAATAATAAAAAAATATGGATTAAAATAATCTATCAATTTGAAAAACTACCAGGAGATAAAAGAAGACTTTTGTTCATTTTCTGTTACAAGTTTTTTTTCTCACACCTCTTCCTGAGCGTGGGAACCATGTCTTTCAAGGCTGGGCCGCACTTCCTGGACGACACCCGAACGTTACAACTTGAGACGCTCGGCCAACATCTTCGGATGGAACCCGACCTCTCGCATAATAGACAGCATTTTGACGTCAAACTCCGCAACGACCAAATGGCCTCGTAGTCGCTCATCGAAAACATTCACGTTTTCTGAGCGTGGTCGATAGGTTAGGTCCGAACGTTTTGGTACGCTGTTTTCAGTTTGTTGTAGCAACTTTAGAGAACAGGCTGTCATATTGAGAACCAAATACACATACAATAAATATATATATATAAAAAGCCTTATCTCCCAGGGTGGTTAAGGCCATGTGATCAGTGGTTGCACTGGCAAGCTATGCATGCATTATGAGGATATCCTGCAAAACACGAGCGTTAATAAAGTGATTGCAAAGCTGCAGGTACCTCATGGCGGCAGGTTTGAAGGATGTAATGGCTGGTCATTCAATAACGTGTAGGGTCAGATCATGACCCAGTTCCTGCTCACAGAGTTCGTACCTGCAGTGCTCGGAATTGGCAGACCCATCACCTGCTACAGCTGACTACAGGTGACGCACCTCCCAAACCCCATCCTGGCAACCACTATGGCAACCACAGGTGGCCCAATCCTCATCCTGGCAACCACTGACTGAACTGAGCCATCGGTGTAGACACCTTGCTCCTGATACCTTGAGGTTACCTTGATACCTGATACCTTGTTACCAGGATCACCTATCAGGTATCAGGAGCTTAGGCTCTTGATAGAAGAGGTAATTGTTTCAAGTGTGACTACTTTTAGAAGAGCAAGCGTCTCATTACCTTTCCTGGTGACGGTGTGTGTGATACTCGGATGACAGAGGACATCAGTGACAGGTAGATAGATACCTTTTTTAAATGTATGTTCAGTTTGATGAGATTCTTAACACCTTTACTCAACCATTTACCATACAAGTGGCGAACTTACTCTAAGAACTTTTGAGTAATTATATGGTAATTATATGTTACTGCTCTGAGATGGTTCCAATAAAAACATAAGAACATATGAACAAAGGTAACTGCAGAAGGCCTATTGGCCCATACGAGGCAGCTCCTATTTATAACCACCCAATCCCACTCATATGCATGTCCAACCCTTCATTAAAAATTTATTGTCGCTTCCCCCCCTCAGAGGTTAATACACACTACAGCACTGTATATAAGCTGAGAGGAGCAGACACACCAGCAGACGGGAAGAGGAGCAGCAGCGCCGCCGGTCCCATTGTGTCCACGCCTAACATGCAGGATCAAGCTTCACAATTTACTTGATAGCATAAGAGGTGTGTGGGCGGCGGGCGGGTGGGTGTGAATGGCCCACCTGGTCCCTGGTCCCCTGGTCCAGCTCCACAACAACATACCCGCCCATCCTGCACCCTCCACCACCCTCCTCTCCCTCCGCCTACACGCACACAGCCAGGTGGTGACCCTGGGTACAGCCAGGTGGTGCCCCTGGGTACAGCCAGGTGGTGCCCCTGGGTACAGCCATTGGGTATTGCCTCTTCCTTCCTCATTAATGCCCATCCCTACCTGTAATACACCGTTGGAGTGCTGCTTGTAGTAAGTATACAGTTGCTGTTTTGAGGCAATCGAGACAAATTCAACTCACAAGAACTGTATTCAGGAAAAAATAAATTATTTGAATATTTACTATTTGTGACTCTAGCTGTTAGCTGAATTCTGGTTCCAGCCTTTAAACCGATCTATGTTCTCCTTTATTGTGTCTACATATATTTCTCTCTAACACACACATCCCCAGGAAGCAGCCCCCTAGTAGCTGTCTAACTCCCAAGTACCTATTTACTAATAGGTGAACAGGATCATCAGGTGAAAGAAACTCTGCCCATTTCTTTCTGCCTCGGCCGGGACTCAAACCCGGCCAATTAGGACTACTACCACCGAGCGCTGTCCACTCAGCCGCGAGGGCCCTGTATTAGTACCGCAGAGGGAGGTAGAGTAGAGCAGAGCAGAGGGAGAGTAGAGTAGAGTAGAGTAGAGTAGAGGGAGAGTAGAGCAGCACGTGGACTGGATGAGCCTGAAGTTTACTTGAGGCGAGTAGACTAGGGGTCCATGGTGTGTGTCCAATATCCAATAGGAATGACAGAAAATGGGTCGGTATCCGTAAGTAGACAACCGAGGGTTAGAAAGGCAGGGCCCAAGAGCTAATAGTTGGATTGTGCAGGAAGAAATAGTGTGAATAACACATGCGGTGGGAGGAGGAGCAACACCCCAGAGAAAACAAGGGGGGGTTATCTTCTTATCTTGAGATGATTTCGGGGCTAGTGTCCCCTCGGCCCGGTCCTCGACCAGGCCTCCATCCCAGGAAGCAGCCCGTGACAGCTGACTAACTCCCAGGTCACTATTACTGACTAGGTAACAGGGCAGCAGGGTGAAAGAAACTCTGCCCATTGTTTCTCACCGGCGCCCGGGATCGAACCCGGGTCCACAGGATCACGCGTCCAGGTTCGTTAGGGAGGGGGGGGGGGGGCAAGGTTAGCCTTCTGGCCCGAGGCGCGGACACACATCAGGTCTATATAAACAATTTTTTGTCGCCTTACCAGTGAGCCAAACTGCGTAGTCCGCCATTATGGGGCCTGTCCCTCGCCCGTCCTCCCCCATGCATCGCTAATCCTTTCCCAGTCCGCACCGCAAACACCTCCCTCCCCCCAAAAGAATTCCCTCCCATACAAAAGATTCCATGGATGGTGAAATCTGGATTCCAATTATAATTTATACAGATGTGATAGAAAAACTAGGTCAAATGGGGGAGTAGGTCTGTATATAAAGAGGACCTGGTATGCACAGAACTACTAAACTCAACTAATGAGGTGGTAGAGGTACTTGGAATTAAGGTAGAGAAACTAAACCTAATTATTATTTTAAATATAAACCGCCAGATACAACGGTTGAGGAATTCACAGAGCAGATGCACAAAATAGAGAACATACTTGATGACCTAGCAAACCCAGCTCCAGATATTATCTTCCTTGGAGATTTCAATTTACCGAGTCTAAGATGGAGAATGGCAAACACAAATATCATAGCAGGGAATGACCCGGGAAATAACCAGCCACAGGTCAGAGAACTTTTGAGATTCTGTGACAAATTCTCGCTCAATCAACAGATTACAGAACCAACTAGGAACGAAAACACACTAGACTTGTTATTCACAAACAATGATGAACTAATCAGAGACATAACAATCTCAGATACTTCATACTCAGACCATAAGCTCATTGAAGTGCGAACTAGCATAAATAACGGTAGTAGATCTAAGAGACCCAACAAGCGAGAAGGAATATTCAATCAATTCAATTTCAACAATAAGAGGATTGACTGGGAAAAAATAAATGTGGACCTTTCAACCATTCAATGGGAGACGGTCTTAAGCGACAAAACTCCCACACAGGGAATAGCTCAACTGACAGCTGAAGCTTACAAGGTCTGCTTGAAGCACGTGCCGGTGAGGAGGGGCAGAAAGAGGAACACTCTAGAAAGAGAACGCAGACGACTGTACAGGAGAAGGAAAAAATTACGGAAATGCTTCGGCAGACACAACTATCACAAGCAAGGAAAATAAGCCTAAGCAGGGAGATCGAAGAAATCGAACAAACGTTGAAGCGATCATATGAGTCTGAGGAAATGGAATTGGAACAGAGAGCTATACAAGAGATAAGGAAAAATCCGAAATATTTTTTCACATACGCTAAATCAAAATCCAAAACCTCGACCAGTATTGGACCGTTAATTACAAATGAAGGTACGTACACAGAGGACAACAAAGAGATTAGTGAAATTCTAAGAAGCCAGTATGAGGCTATGTTTAGCACACCAATTAACAACATGAAAGTTGATGACCCAGACAGCTTCTTTATGAATGACATTCAAGCTGCAGATAATATAACGGATATTACCACAAACTCGGAAGACTTTGAAAGAGAAATTGACAATATGCCCATGCACTCAGCCCCTGGGCCTGACTCATGGAATTCAATATTCATAAAGAAATGTAAAGTACCAGTAGCGAGAGCACTCAGCGTAATATGGAGAAAGAGCCTGGATACAGGGGAGATACCAGCAGCACTTAAATCTGCAGATATAGCTCCGTTGCACAAGGGGGGAGTAAAGCCTTGGCAAAAAATTATAGGCCAGTTGCACTAACATCACACATAATAAAAGTGTTTGAAAGAGTGATTAGGAATCAAATTTCTAGTTTTATGGAAAACAATGAATTGCACAATCCAGGACAACATGGATTTAGAGCGGGAAGATCCTGTCTGTCACAGTTACTCAACCACTATGACAAAATCACAGAAGCCCTAGAAGAAAAGCAAAATGCAGATGTTGTATACACAGACTTTGCAAAGGCTTTCGACAAATGTGACCATGGGGTGATAGCTCACAAAATGAGGTCAATGGGAATAACTGGAAAAGTAGGACGCTGGATACTCAATTTCCTGTCGAACAGAACACAAAGAGTAACAGTCAATCAGATAAAATCGAGTCCAAGCGATGTTAAAAGCTCTGTACCTCAAGGTACAGTCCTTGCACCGCTACTGTTCCTTATTCTCATATCTGATATAGACAAAAATACACGTCACAGCTTCGTGTCATCCTTCGCAGATGACACAAAAATCAGCATGAAAATTACCTCTGCTGAAGACATTGAAAAACTACAAACAGATGTCAACAAAGTTTTCGATTGGGCAGCAGAAAATAATATGATGTTTAACAGTGATAAATTTCAGGTACTCAGGTACGGCAAAAATGAGGATCTGAAACATAATACAGGGTACAAAACACAATCAAATCTTCCCATAGTAGAAAACAGCATGTCAAGGATTTGGGAATAATGATGTCCGACGATCTAACGTTTAGGGAGCATAACCAAGCAAATATCGCATCAGCCAGAAAAATGATCGGATGGATTACGAGAACTTTCAAATCCAGGGATCCCATCACAATGGTTGTACTCTTCAAGTCACTTGTGTTGTCCCGTCTCGAATACTGCTCAGTACTCACTTCCCCCTTCAGAGCAGGAGAGATTGCTGAAATAGAGGGAATACAGAGAACATATACGGCACGCATAGACGAGATAAAACACCTAAATTATTGGGATCGTCTCAAAGCTCTCCAAATGTACTCTCTAGAAAGGAGACGAGAGAGATACCAAATAATATACACGTGGAAAATACTGGAGGGCCAGGTCCCAAATCTACACAGTAAATAACAACGTACTGGAGTGAACGATATGGAAGAAAATGCAAGATTGAACCAGTGAAGAGCAGAGGTGCCATAGGCACAATCAGAGAACACTGTATAAACATCAGAGGTCCGGTTGTTCAACGTCCTCCCAGCGACTATAAGAAATATTGCCGGAACAACCGTGGACATCTTCAAGAGAAAACTGGACTGTTTCCTAAGAGAAGTCCCGGATCAGCCGGGCTGTGGTGGGTATGTGGCTCTGCGGGCCGCTCCAAGCAACAGCCTGGTGGATCAAACTCTCACAAGTCGAGCCTGGCCTCGGGCCGGGCTTGGGGAGTAGAAGAACTCCCAGAACCCCATCAACAGGTGGTATCAACCAGGTATCCCCACAANAACAGTTGCTTGATTGCCTTGAAAGGCAAGGTAAACGACTGTGCTGGAGGGCCACTTCCTCCCCGGGGCCTGAAGCTTGGCCGTCAGGGGAGGCGCCTCACGCAACATGGGACAAGATTGAGTGCAAGAGATGCGGCGGATGTGAGGAGGAGCGGAGGATAGAGGCGACGGAGGAGAGGAAGGTAGGGTGGTGGAGGTGCCGGGGTGTAGATCAGCGCGGGGAAGGTGAGTGTAGGTGAGAAGGAGAGCGGCAACTCCCATCATCTCACCCACACGCACCGCCCCCACACGCACCGCCCCACACGCACCGCCCCCACACGCACCGCGCCCACACGCACCGCGCCCACACGCACCGCCCCCACACACGCACCGCCCCCACACGCACCGCCCCCACACGCACAGCCCCACACGCACCGCGCCCACACGCACCGCCCCCACACGCACAGCCCCACACGCACCGCGCCCACACGCACAGCGCCCACACAGCCGTCGCTGGGGGTGGCCACCACGTCGTCTGTGGCTCAACACGTCAACACTGGCGGTACCTCACTTGAGGCGACCAGCCTCGTCCTCCGCCCCGCTCTTACTACGGTGAAGGAACACCTTACACTTGCTACCTTCCAATCCACTCAGCGGAGACGTCTCCCAAGAGGCATTCATCATTTTTTACCTATTGAGCATTAAAATAAGTTTGTTCTTGAATATATAAATTAATATTATTTCCTATTAAAATCCTGTGTATACTTATGTGCAAGTTAAGTTAGGTGTTAAAGTCCGTTGGCGATAATTTGGATTTGTAGTAAATAAGGCATTTCTGGGGGTGAGATTCGAACAAAAATTGTCAGCGAAGCACTGTTCGAGAAAATTAAATTACATAATGTTAATTTATATATGAGAAATTGCATCATTTTAGTACACTGTGTTAAAATTGATGAATGTGTGTATGGCATGGGCCGCCGCGGTGACGGGCCCGGCTGAGGGCGACACAGTGCCTCGCTGCAAGACCTCCAACACCTCCGCGCACTCATTATCATTGGTCTTCCTCAGGCATGATAGCAACTCTCCCAAGACTCGTACTACCACGGTGTGAGGGACCTGGCCTTACACCGTACGGGTGCCCCTGGCCTCACACCGTACGGGTGCCCCTGGCCTCACACCGTACGGGTGCTCCTGGCCTCACACCGTACGGGTGCTCCTGGCCTCACACCGTACGGGTGCTCCTGGCCTCACACCGTACGGGTGCTCCTGGCCTCACACCGTACGGGTGCTCCTGGCCTCACACCGTACGGGTGCTCCTAGCCTCACGCCGTACGGGTGCCCCTAGCCTCACACCGTACGGGTGCCCCTGGCCTCACACCAGTGCCAGGATACGGAGCTGCCTTCCCCATAGGTGGCTGGATCAACGTCTTCAACAACCACCTTAGTCATCGCCCCCCCCCAACCCCAGGCACCTCCTCCGGTAAAGAGCTAAGACGAATGTCCCGCGATCTAAACTTAGCGGAGGGTCATGTTACAAGGGAGGGGTGGTAGTTGTGGTGGTGGTGGTGGTGGTGGTGGTAGTTGTGGTGGTGGTTGTGGTGGTGGTTGTGGTGGTGGTTGTGGTGGTGGTGGTGGTGGTAGTTGTGGTGGTGTTTGTGGTGGTGGTTGTGGTGGTGATGGGGGTGGTGGTTGTGGTGGTGGTTGTGGTGGTGGTTGTGGTGGTAGTTGTGGTGGTGGTTGTGGTGGTAGTTGTGGTGGTGGTTGTGGTGGTGGTTGTGGTGGTAGTTGTGGTGGTGATGGGGTGGTGGTGGTGGTGGTGGTTGTGGTGGTGGTTGTGGTGGTGGTTGTGGTGGTGGTTGTGGTGGAGGTTGTGGTGGTGGTTGTGGTGGTAGTTGTGGTTGTGGTGGTGGTTGTGGTGGTGGTTGTGTGGTGGTGTGGTGGTGGTTGTGGTGGAGGTTGTGGTGGTGGTTGTGGTGGTGGTTGTGGTGGTGGTTGTGGTGGTGGTTGTGGTGGTGGTTGTGGTGGAGGTTGTGGTGGAGGTTGTGGTGGTGGTTGTGGTGGTGGTTGTGGTGGAGGTTGTGGGTGGAGGTTGTGGTGGTGGTTGTGGTGGAGGTTGTGGTGGTGGTTGTGGTGGTGGTTGTGGTGGGGTTGTGGTGGTGGTTGTGGTGGAGGTTGTGGTGGAGGTTGTGGTGGTGGTTGTGGTGGTGGTTGTGGTGGTGGTTGTGGTGGAGGTTGTGGTGGTGGTTGTGGTGGTGGTTGTGGTGGTAGTTGTGGTGGTGGTTGTGGTGGTGGTTGTGGTGGTGGTTGTGGTGGTGGTTGTACGGGTGGTAGTAGTTGTGGCAGTGCTTACCTATGAGTGACTACAGGGAAATAAGTTCAGCTCTGATGTATCTGTTGCGTTATCATATAAAATTTCTGATGCTCAAATTCTTTGTGGAATCTTTCCCTAAAGTTGTGGATGGAGGTGGCTTCCCCAACTTTTCTTTCAGTATATTCCAGTTGTTGACCACCTGTACTGGGTACGAGTATTTCCTACATTACATAGACACATTTGTGTTTCCACCTTCCACTTATGTCCTTCTATCTTACTTTCTCTCAATTTAAAGGGCTGTCCTTGTCCACAAATTCCACTCAGTATCTTGTATGATGTGATCATATCCCCGCTGTTTCTCCTCTCACCTAGGGCTGTTGAGATTTAGTTCTCTTAACCTGTCGTCATTGTTTAAACCTTATTTTCTAAAACCTGTTTTTCACAAGGCGAGGTTCCAGGCCAGTGCTGCACATTCCAGTATTAAGTCTAACACAGGCTGTGTAGATTGCTTTGAAAAATTATATTATTTCATTATTTATTATTTATATTAAATTCCGTTTTAATGTTTGAGATTTGATATTACTGGAACAATGAACAACACACCCATGCACTTGTAGGATAATATCAATACCTGGCACTTAGTTCAGTTGGCACTAACCTACTGCCTTACCCTGAGTGCCTTCTCAAACCACACTGATCAACACTTCCCCCCCCCCCCCGCTGTCCTCAATTGAAACCACACGTGTGTGTCTGATGGCGGGAGGACTCGCCAGTCCTCGTGAGCACTCGAGTGAGCTCCTGGAGTGTGTGTGAAGCTGGAGTGTCCTGTAATGTGCACCTTGAACCAGCGTTCACGTCTCCCCCACTCCCTCATGAATCCCTAACTGTCAACGTCTAACTGTCAATAGGCAGACGACGAGACACAGTAACGTGACTGAAGACATGATGACCAGACCGCACATCAGAAAATGTACATTGAAAAAAATAAGGAAACTTTCCTTATTAAGATCACCCAATAGCTCGGTCGATAGAGTTTGGGCCTCAAACGCGTGGGGGTCCCCGTTCGAGCCTCCTAGAAGTTACCTTGAGGTTGCCTTTAGTAGAAGGTAATAGATAAGAGCCAGGTGACTGGAATGCACTGAAAAGCTCTACACGACATACGTCCGACCAGCGGTAGAGTATGCAGCACCACCCTGGAGCCCAAACCTCCACCACAACAGACAGATTGAGAAATACCGAGGATTACTACAGGAATTCTTCAAAATAACAAACAGTGTATACAAGTATACGCTGTGCATTATGTGTATATACATATATACAATATTCACATAATATACAAGTCCCAGAAGAGGAACAACACAAGAGCAAGATGACCACAACGAATGGGCGAATGAGGTCAATAGACGAAATAGATCTAGTATTTAATTTCCAGATGAGAGGCCGCAGAACGAGGGGACACAGCCGCAAGCTGGAAACACAGACGAGCCACAGAACCGTAACAACATACCGCCCTGCAGAGAGAGTGTGGGTCAACAAGAAGAATGAACTTGAACCAGCAGGTGTACTATGAGGCGGGGCCCATGAACCTGATCTTGTTACCCGTAGACACAACCAGGAAGCCTCACAGCCTCACACAAATATATATACCATTACTTGCCAAGACAAGGAACAGAGCACGAGGCTTAGACAATCCCCCAAACACACCCACTCCTACATAGGCAATAATAATATACACAGGAGAGGAACAGGACTCCTACGCCCACACACACACACACACTCGCCAAATAAGGCCACAGCAACACTAACAGTAACGCACGCCACAGTGAGGTAGCCTACTGTGGCCACAGTGAGCTAGCCTACTGAGGCTACGTACAAAATAGCCTACTGAGGCTGTGGTAGCCCGTGGGGCCACAGTGAGGTAGCCCACTGGCACCTCCCAGCGCCAAATACACCACGTATCTTTACCGGATATAAAACATGTCGATATTAATATCAACGACACATTAATAGCTAGCAGGCTGCGTGATATGTCGTGCGACACATGGACAAAATTAAGTGGCCATGCATCAGTAAACACACTTAGAGATCAACAACTATAAACATGGAGCCCTGGGGGCTCTTAAACACCCTCCCCTCTAAACATAGGGGGACATTACCAATAAACTCCGAATAGCTTCCAAGAGCTAATACCATTACTTGCCAATACCATTACTTCGCAGACACCTCCGAAGGGTACCTGGTCAACAGACGAGGTTCAGAGACCAGGACCAGGATTCACCAAGCATTTACGCAACCACTTACGAGACCTGTATATCTTTTCTCAATCGTGGCTGCTTTGTTTACATTTATTAGTCTTGTAGGCAGAATATGCTGCCAGAGTCTTGCAGGTGTCGTCTGAGCGTCTGTAAAGCACATGTGCTGTCAGTGGATACAATGATATCTCCTTCATATCCTCTTGTATAATAATGCTTTTAGGGACACCGTTACTTTCATTATCTGCAGTAGAGGCGCAATCATGCAGACTTAACTGAGGTTTACGGTCCCTCGGAGGCACTTACATGGCAGGCGCAGCTCCGTGCTCCCTGGAGGTCCCGCGCAAGTAGATCAAGAGATGGTCGCCAGGTAGTGCGGCTATTGTTGCACAGCCTTAAAATGCCTGCAATATGTGAGGTGTCAGCCGACGAGACAAGAGTGCTCGGTACATATAAGTAGAAGACCTGTGCTCGTGGTGAGAGATGGTGCCACACCCGCTCACAACTTCCCTTCCTTCTGCTGCGTCGTTGTGTGTGTGTGTGTGTTGATCCCTGCGCGCCACTTTACATCTCCAGTACACCTGGGCCAGGTATATCACCCTCAATCATAAGGCAAAGGGGGTTTTAAGAGCTCTTGAGGCGGACCAGCTGGCTCTGAAGATCCTAGATACGAATACCAAATGAAACCCAGTCTTCAAGTGAAGGAGGGTGGAGATGAGTGGAGGGGAAGGCGGCTATCTAGCCAGCTCCTGCCAGGGACGCCTGCGACGCGTTGCTCTTGCTTGAGAGTGCACCACGATTGCCAGGCACTGTTGGTTCGTATGGTATAACATTTTGCCCCTGTCAACCCGGGGGTTTGACAGGGGCCTAGCAGTAAATATTAGGGGATTCGGAGAGAGCTGGGTACTGAAGAGCTAACCAGTTATTAAGTGTTGAAGCGGAGCAAGTTGCTACAGAGCTTTGATGGAGAAATAGGGTTCAATGGAGATCAAGCTGCTTCTAATTCCATTTGATGTATTAGTTTGAATTTGAATTCGGAAGTGGGAGAGGGAGGGGGGGGGAAGCAGTGTTGAAGATGGAGAACCATTTGGCACGAGTCAGGGTGTCAAATAGGATTGACAGGGAGTGGAGGTTGACAGAGCGGGTTAAGGAGTGTTAAAAGTGTCACTGGGATTGACACGAGGCGAGAGGGGGGGGGGAGTGTTTATGTTGTATGACGGTACACTTGGGCTTCTAAAAATGAATAACCGGGAGATGTGGAGGGGAGGAGAGGAGGAGATACACAGGGAGGAGGAAGAGTGAGGTAGATGGATATAAGACAAGAGTGAGGGCGGCGCTGGTGGAGGGAGAGGGCAGATGGGGAAGGGCTGGCAGCGGTGGACGAGATAGCCAGTATCGAGGTAGTAATGTGGCCTGGAGATACTGGGGCCACTGGCTGGCCACTCCACCACCACTACCACGCCCACATTACCCTCCCCTGGCGGCACTTGCCGAACGGACAGACCCCGAACGTCGCCCGACGGACCCCGAACGTCGCCCGACGGACCCCGAACGTCGCCCGACGGACCCCGAACGTCGCCCGACGGACCCCGAACGTCGCCCGACGGACTCCGAACGTCGCCCGACGGACCCCAGTACCACTAACGCAGCACCAACGGCTGCGTGGCGAAGGTACGCCAGACGATCTAACCTGGTTACCATTGTAAAAGCAATTCAATTACCGTCTGTGGTTGAATGCTCACTAACTCACTGTGGAAGACAGACGAAAATGTATGTAAGTTGGTTATCATTCTATAAGTGTGTAGAAATTAAACTATAAAATAAAAATGGTCCCTATAAGCTATAGTCTTCGCCAACCTCCGACGCGTCCCTGTACAAGACGGGGGATTAAAAGATCAAAAAGAACCAACTTGCCAGTCGTAGGGAGAAGAATGACTTGTACAACTGTTGGAACGGAGACGAGAAATGTATTTCATCATATACACATTGAAAATACTAGAAGGTCAGCTTCCACTCTGGAATGAGAGATATAGCAGCAAGTGTGAAATAGACTCGAGGAAAAGTCGGGGTGGCGTAAGCACAATTACACAATACAGTCTGAGTGAGGAAAGTCGTGTCTCAGAAGCGTGACACAGTTATATAACCAGGTCACCGAGATACGCCAGGAGAAAGAAACTTGGGTTGACTGCATCTTCCTAGACTATCAAAACGCTTTTGATACTTTTGCACACAGAAGGTTGGTAATTAAACTGGTAAGACAAGCTAGGATAACTGGATAACTATTCAGATATAGTACTGGGTAGGGGAGTACCTGATGGGCAGCCAACAGAAAGTCATAATCAGAAAGGATGAGTCGGGCTGTTCTTAATCTGTGTGAAGAACCTACCTGAAGGAGGAGCTCAAATTTGTCAATGATTGCACATGGCAAAGAACTAGGCCTAATAATTAAATTGAAAACTGAAAAGTACAGTAGAAACCTGAAGGACCAACTTGACAAATTTCTTGTGTGAACAGACACATGGTTGTTAGAGTTTAACCCCAACAAGTGCAAGATGATGAACATGGCAAAGAAACATGGGAGGCCAGAAGAAAACAAGAACATAAGGGTAAGGCAGCTATAAGAATTGAAAAAGAAAAAGTATTGAGATCGGATAAACTTTCAAAGCTAACGCAACATATGTGAAGGTGGCGACACAAGAGCAGTATTTAAAAGTCTAAACGAGGATACTTTCGAGTCCATATACAGAATCTACGTGAGACCATTACTAGAGTATGCAGCGTTGGTGTAATTAGCATCTCGTTAAGCACAAAAATAAACTTAAGAACATAGAAGAGTGCAGCAAGTCTAGTATCAGACTTCAGAGGACTTAGCTATAAGGACAGGTTAATTAAGGGGACTGACTCTCACAACCCAAGAGGAGAGTAGGGAGAGGGGGATATGATCACCATGTACAAGATACCGAGACAATTAGGCAAGGTGGACAAGGTTAGCTTCATTAAATTGGGAAAAACTTGGACAAGAATCTGGAAAACTAGAAGCTGGAACGAAACTGAGTTGTTTAAATATATAGAAATACTTGGACTCGGAGAGGCGGTCAACAAATGGACCGCACTAAGTCTTGGCCGACCGGCTCCCTCACGCACAACTTTACGAACAGGTCGTAGTCCTGCGGGCCCGGGTTCGATTCCCGGCCGAGGCGGAAACAAATCGGCAGCTCTTTTCACACTAACGCCTCTGTTCACCTAGCAGTAAATAGGTACCTGGGAGTTAAACAGCTGCTACGGGCTGCTTTCTGGTGATGTGTGTGTGTGTGTATTAGAGATAATATATATAGTAGATATAAAAGCTTAAAAATAGATTGGTTAGAGATGTGGGATCCAAGAGCTAATAGGTCGATTCTGCAAACACAAATAGTGAATAGTAAATACACACACCCACCAATTTTCCACTGTGATTGTCTGATCTATGAGACTATTTGTCTCCATAGACCGCAGGATCACCCAGACCTCACAGCCAGGTTGGTCTATAACTCGAGCAAGAACTTGTAACCCCATCAACCCTCCAACCCCCATAATTCCCCCCACACAACCCCCTCTAGGCACAGCCACAAAATGAGACAGAAACAATGAACTACACTAACTGTGTGTGGAGCGTTTACACTGCAGGGTTAATTACAATAATTAAGACAGCGACGGGCCGTAATTGTTGACTATTAGAGTCAATAAAACCAAGATCAGTGCCGTATAAATGGGAGCCATAAACTGGGGAGACGTGACAAGCATCTGCGCTCCTCCAGGAAGTCTGGGAAAGTCTCTTCACCGTCCTGCGTGAAGAAGATAAGAGCCCGGTAGAAAGTGGGCGCCAGGGCGGAAATGACAGCACGCGGAGAGGTCTCTCTCGTCTTCAAGTCCACTGCTGGAGACCCAGTCACTGACGTTCCAAGAATGTGGCCGGAAGCGAATCCTTCCCGTCCCTCTCATCTTATACGTTTGCCCCACATTTCACCATCTCTCAGGTGATAATATTTTCCTCTTGGTGATGTCACCCTCCTTCACTGGGTCAAGTTTCCCAGACTGGTGCTCTGACTCAGAGGCTTCTTGTGCCCAGGAGAAGTCTTGCGCGAGCTCGGCCCGGGTCACCGCCGCAACTTGCTACCTACATGTTGGGTGCAGAACCTTCAGTGGCTCCAAGGCCGGCAGCAAGCAGCCCACGTCAGAGTTTCCCAGAAGCCGTGATACAGAATATGTGTGACCTACAACGGACCTGTGAACGTGGCCTAGTTTGCTCTGGTAACCAGTTCGCGGGTAGACTAGGCGGCTGGGTATACTAACACAAGGATGTGGGCGGTGATTAATAAGGAGGAGAACCTGCTCCCAGACACAAGCGTCCGCTCACTCCAATAAGATGTCCGATATGGGCAGCACCAAGGTAGATAACAATTATGCAAATATCCTATGAACCTTTTTGCTCTATAAACATCAAGACAAAACGTACATGATGTCACTAAAAGGTTTACCTGCAAAAGAAGGTGGAGCTGATAACTGAATCTAAAGAATATGGATTATTTGGGATAATTCTAGGATATGATAGACGGCAGGACTGGAGCATATGACGGCAGGGAGATGTGAGGTTATTTATCAAGACCAGCAGAGGCTGTAGGCAGTGTGTGATCATGTTAACTGACCCGGGCCATTATTATGGTGTAAAGTGCCTCGTTAGCCGAGTCATGGACCATGGCAGCCATTGTCTCTCAACCCACGCAGCGTCAACCACTCATCCACCACCACAACACAACGGTGGTGTCATCCATAACCTAACACTAGTGCAGTCGGTCCGCAACAGAGTGGTCCTGGGTTCGACTCTCGGACAGCGACAGACGTTCGGGCATGTTTCCTTGAACTTAATGCCTCTGTTTGTTGTCAGTAAATAGGTACTTGGGAGCTAATCAACTGTTGTGGGTCGCCTTCCTGAGGAAGGTCAGTTGTTGGCTTGGGACACCTCGAT
>WNGS01163519.1:14650580-14687663 GCA_020271785.1 Procambarus virginalis
ATATATAAATATATATATATATATATGATATATATATATATATATATATATATATGGTTGTGCGGAAAAACCACAAAGAAATGGAGAAGAGAGTATGATTGATGAGGAGGGTTTTTTCCGCATACAAATGATCAGTGTGTTAGCCAATGATCGTCATATATGAATATATATATATATATATAATATATATATATATATATATAATATATATATATATATATATATATATATATATATATAATTGCAGAATAATCAAAAACACGTGAGTCGGTTATGCACAAGTATCCACTAGGAAAATAAAACGAAAGTTCCAAAAGCTTTCGTGTTCCAACACATTATCAAGGAAATTCCTGTATTTCCTTAGATAATGTGTTCGAAACCACAAGACGTTCGGAAACTTTCGTCTCAATTTCCTAGTGGACACTTGCGCATATAAACCACATATTCTGTGTGGTGGTACTGGAATACCGCAGTATTGTGTGTGGTGGTACTGGAACACCGCAGTATTGTGTGTGGTGGTACTGGAATACCGCAGTATTGTGTGTGGTGGTACTGGAATACCGCAGTATTCTGTGTGGAGTCATAGCTCGCAGGACCACACAGCCAGGCTGGTGCTGTTACTCCTGCAGAAACTTGTCCAGTTCCCTCCTGAGTGCTGCTGCAAAGGTGTTCCAGCCACATGTATGATATCTATCAGTAAGAGAAGGGAGAGACTTGGATCCAGTGTTTACGTGCTCTCCAGTCTCGCTAATGGAGCCCCGACTTTCCATAAGACATACTACCTATCATAGCTTTCACCGTATTATGTTTGTCATCTTTTTGTGTACGGGTTTAGAACCTGACCCAAGTGTTTTTTTTTCAGGTGGTGTGAGCAGTTCAGGTGTTTCCTGACTGCGTGCTGTTGCATCGCTGCACTCAGACGAGGACCGGGCAATATATTCCATTCGTGAGAACACCGATGTTCTCAAGAGCACAACAACAACAACATAGGCAGTAACCAACATATAAGTAAAACGACAACAAACTCAAGCGAACGTTTACCAAGAGTAATTTGTGGTCCTCTCTGACCAGGTGGCGCGTGAGTGACGGGAGGGGGGAGGGGGGATGAGTGACGGGAAGGGGGGCGAGTGACGGGAAGGAGGGTGAGTGACGGGGAAGGGGGGGTGAGTGACGGGGAAGGGGTATGAGTGACGGAGAAGTGGGGGTGTTCATAATGGCAGTGGGTGAAGGTGGTGCTTACGTATCAGAACTTATCTATCAGTTCCTACCTATTAGTGCTTTCCGTGTATGTCGTGATCATGTCTCTTCTACTCGTTCACTCCTCCAACGTCGTAATATTGACTTAACATTAACCTGGCCTCGTAGTAGAGTCCTCTTTAATTCAGGTGCAAGTCTTGTGGCGAACCTCTGTGCCTTTTCAAGTTTCGTTTTATACGTCACTTGGAGGTGGAATCCACACCTACGATGCATATTATAATACTGATCTCATGTAGGCTGTATAGATTGTCTTGATGGAGTCCTGATGTATAATTGCAAATCGCCTTCTCATGTTTGCCAGTTTCTCCCACTTACATTATATATATATATATATATATATATATATATATATATATATATATATATATATATATATATATATATATATATATATATATATATATATATATATATATATATATATACATACACTATTTTAGTTCTTAACCAAGGGAAGGGAGACAATATGGACTAATTATCCCCCCAATCCTTTCCAATCCCTTTGGACATCTAAGAAAGACTAATTATAATGCACAATTAAGGGAAGGACACAAATATGCAAGTGATGACAACAATAAATATATAATAAGGGGGCGTGAATGAATAAAACGTTAATTTAAAACTCGCTAATTTAGTAAACAGAAACGTAATAGATCGTAACTGAAATTTCGTAACGAGAGCAAGACAGGTGGTGAACAAGAGAGACGGTTGGGATACACAAAGTACAAGAGGAATAGTGTCACATCGAACACTTTAGGTAGGGCAGACGTAAATCTGTGTATCTATGTATTTACGTATGTAGGTTAGCTTAGCATTTTAAAAGCACCGACTCACCTTCTGTGGTTGATTATTCAATAAACCCTTGAAATATGTTTTACACATCTCTAACCCTGTCCATGGAGGACAGAAGAAAATGTATATATATGCTGGTTAGCATTGTAAATGTGTGGCCACGTCTGTGGTAGAAAATAATAATAATAAAAAGACAAGTTGTGTACTTGCCTCGTACTGTGCTGGTGTTTTCAACCCAATCTAGTTATCTGTGTTCACTGGCTTCCCTTCCCAGTGGCGTGAATGACAGATAGCAGGGAGAGTGAGGGAAGGGAATGCAGACAGGAGTCGAGGAAGAGTATGACAGCAGGGAGCGAGGGAAGGGGGTGACAGGAGAGAATGACAAACAGTAGGAGAGTGAAGGCTATTACGGGTAACGTGTAAGTGATGCACGAAAGTGGGTGAGGGAATGACAAGTGTGGTGGAGAGGTGAAGGGGAATTATGCGAGGGGAATGATACGGAATGAGGGGAAGGAATAGAAGGGGGGACAGGTCACGTGGGATGGTGACTTTACCCTTTACCACAGCCCTTTATGGCAGTTTCCTCTCAATGGTGTTTAATGACACGCCACCCATAGTCACATTATTACTGACTCGCCCCGCCCCTGTCCCTTGTACGCCCACACACACAGCCCCGTCCGCCCATACACACACAGCCCCGCCCGCCCACACACACACAGCCCCGTCCGCCCATACACACACAGCCCCGTCCGCCCACACACACAGCCAAGGCTCTTTGTTCGTTAAAAATATTGACAAATAAAAGCTTAATTAAGTCCCTTGCTGGGCACAGCCTCGCCCACCACAGCTGGCTCATGGACGGGTGAGGGAAGAGTGGACGGGTGAAGGGAGGGTGGACGGGTGAAGGGAGGGTGATGGACGGGTGATGGGTTAACATGAGGGAGTGGTTATAAACACGAGAGTGAGTCGCGAAGAATGGTTGTGCCAGTGCGTGACGGATGGGTGACAGGGTAACTGATGACAGATGGACGGATGCTCAGGCATTTAGTGTGGCGATAGGTGACAGGCCAGGTGATGGGTGAGTCAAGAAGCTAATGATAAATAAGTGATGGGGTTACAAGTGATGGGTGACTGTCAGTGGTGATGGGTGACTGTCAGTGGTGATGGGTGACTGTCAGTGGTGATGGTTGACTGTCAGTGGTGATGGGTGACTGTCAGTGGTGATGGGTCACTGTCAGTGGTGATGGGTCACTGTCAGTGGTGATGGGTGACTGTCAGTGGCTATGGGTGACTGTCAGTGGTGATGGGTGACTGTCAGTGGTGATGGGTGACTGTCAGTGGTGATGGGTGACTGTCAGTGGTGATGGGTGACTGTCAGTGGTGATGGGTCACTGTCAGTGGTGATGGGTCACTGTCAGTGGTGATGGGTGACTGTCAGTGGTGATGGGTGACTGTCAGTGGTGATGGGTGACTGTCAGTGGTGATGGGTGACTGCCGGCGGTGATGAGTAAACGATGAGGCTGTCAACTGTTCGAGACCCTAGATAAATGGAATATAGATGAGCAATACACAAATACACAAGCGACTGGCTTGGTGATGGATGAGTGAATGGGTGTTGGATATGGGGGAAGTGATGGGTCGGGGAGGCTGAACAACTGACACAAGCAGCGAGGTGATGGATGACACCCAGGGAGAGGGCGACTCGCCTCCACAATTGCCTCTCCAACTGCTCAAAGAATTCGCTGCTCAAGACGAGTCACAATAACCTCAGTCGTATGAGTTACTGTCATCATGGGGGTCTGTGGGGGTCTGTGGGGGTCTGTGCTCCCCAGGGGTCTGTGCTCCCCAGGGTCTGTGCTCCCAGGGTCTGTGCTCCCCAGGGGAGCTGGGCTTCATGGACGAACGGGAGGGTTCGCGGGTAAGGGGCCATTGAGCTTCAATGGGGCTGCACGCGCGGGAGGAGGGAGCTTTGGCCGTCACGAACAGGGATTATACCTCATGTTGAAGACGCGGTTTGTTGCCCTGAACGTGTCCTACCAGATTATCTCGACTAACATCAAGAGTATCGAGGCCATGATCCGGTAACAGGTAATCTATGAGGGCCGCATCGTTGAACTTTCCCTTCCGGCAGCCAGCAGACACGAAGCACAAACCCAGACTTGGCTGGGTGCCTCTCCGGCCAACGTCACGCGGGGAAATAGAAAACCAGTTTGTCATGATTGTTTTCCAGAGCTGAGGGAAGACTCGGCCCCGCCACCAGCCGTCTCTCACCGGCCGTGACCCTCGTTGGTCAGCGTCAGGAAGTAAATACGGAACATGCATAATACACATTATAGGTCATTATGTAGCGTGTCCACGGCACTATCTGGGGCATTACTCCCTGGGGATATAGGAGGGTTAGGTAGGGAGAGGTGAGGGGAGAGAAGAGGAGAGGTAAGAAGACATACATAGGGTCAGGAAGGAGAGAATAAGAGAGAGGAGTAAAGGGAAGAGCAGGAAAGGGGAGGTGAAGGGTCCCCCCCCCCACTGAGTCTACCTATAACCCTACAATATTTATATTGTCTTCTCGCTTCCTCCGAGGTGCTGCTAACGGCAGCTAATGATGTCTTGCACGGATCACGCTAATGATGTCTTACTGTCGGGGACAGGTAGCCTGTTAGGATTACCCAGGACCTCTAGCCAATGACTGGCCAGTCTCCATGGTACGACTCACAACAGTTTGCTTGATTGCCATGAAAGGCAAGGTAACCACTGTGCTGGAGGGCCACCTTCCTCCCCGGGGCCTGAAGCTTGGCCGTCAGGGGAGGCGCCTCACGCAACATGGGACAAGATTGAGTGCAAGAGATGCGGCGGATGTGAGGAGGAGCGGAGGATAGAGGCGACGGAGGAGAGGAAGGTAGGGTGGTGGAGGTGCCGGATGTGTAGATCAGCGCGGGGAAGGTGAGTGTAGGTGAGAAGGAGAGCGGCAACTCCCATCATCTCACCCACACGCACCGCCCACACACGCACCGCCCCCACACGCACCGCCCCCACACGCACCGCCCACACACGCACCGCGCCCACACGCACCGCCCCCACACGCACCGCCCCCACACGCACCGCCCCCACACGCACCGCGCCCACACGCACCACCCACACAGCCGTCGCTGGGGGTGGCCACCACGTCGTCTGTGGCTCAACACGTCAACACTGGCGGTACCTCACTTGAGGCGACCACAGCCTCGTCCTCCGCCCTGCTCTTACTACGGTGAAGGGAACACCTTACACCTGCTACCTTCCAATCCACTTCAGCGGAGACGTCTCCCAAGAGGCATTCATCATTTTTTACCTATTGAGCATTAAAAATAAGTTTGTTCTTGAATATATAAATTAATATTATTTCCTATTAAAATCCTGTGTATACTTATGTGCAAGTTAAGTTAGGTGTTAAAGTTCCGTTGGCGATAATTTGGATTTGTAGTAAATAAGGCATTTATGGAGGTGAGATTCGAACAGAAATTGTCAGCGAAGCACTGTTCGAGAAAATTAAATTACATAATGTTAATTTATATATGAGAAATTGCATCATTTTAGTACACTGTGTTAAAATTGATGAATGTGTGTATGGCATGGGCCGCCGCGGTGACGGGCCCGGCCAGGCGACACAGTGCCTCGCTGCAAGACCTCCAACACCTCCGCGCACTCATTATCATTGGTCTTCTTCAGGCATGATAGCAACTCTCCCAAGACTCGTACTACCACGGTGTGAGGGACCTGGCCTTACACCGTACGGGTGCCCCTGGCCTCACACCGTACGGGTGCCCCTGGCCTCACACCGTACGGGTGCCCCTGGCCTCACACCGTACGGGTGCCCCTGGCCTCACACCGTACGGGTGCCCCTGGCCTTACACCGTACGGGTGCCCCTGGCCTCACACCGTACGGGTGCCCCTGGCCTCACACCGTACGGGTGCCCCTGGCCTCACACCGTACGGGTGCCCCTAGCCTCACACCGTACGGGTGCCCCTGGCCTCACACCGTACGGGTGCCCCTGGCCTCACACCGTACGGGTGCCCCTGGCCTCACACCGTACGGGTGCTCCTGGCCTCACACCGTACGGGTGCCCCTGGCCTCACACCGTACGGGTGCCCCTGGCCTCATACCGTACGGGTGCCCCTGGCCTCACACCGTACGGGTGCCCCTGGCCTCACACCGTACGGGTGCCCCTGGCCTCACACCGTACGGGTGCTCCTGGCCTCACACCGTACGGGTGCCCCTGGCCTCACACCGTACGGGTGCCCCTGGCCTCACACCGTACGGGTGCCCCTGGCCTCACACCGTACGGGTGCCCCTGGCCTCACACCGTACGGGTGCCCCTGGCCTCACACCGTACGGGTGCCCCTGGCCTCACACCGTACGGGTGCCCCTGGCCTCACACCGTACGGGTGCTCCTGGCCTCACACCGTACGGGTGCCCCTGGCCTCACACCGTACGGGTGCCCCTGGCCTCACACCGTACGGGTGCCCCTGGCCTCATACCGTACGGGTGCCCCTGGCCTCACACCGTACGGGTGCCCCTGGCCTCACACCGTACGGGTGCTCCTGGCCTCACACCGTACGGGTGCCCCTGGCCTCACACCGTACGGGTGCCCCTGGCCTCACACCGTACGGGTGCCCCTGGCCTCACACCAGTGCCAGGATACGGAGCTGCCTTCCCCATAGGTGGCTGGATCAACGTCTTCAACACCACCTTAGTCATCGCCCCCCCCCCAACCCCAGGCACCTCCTCCCGGTAAAGAGCTAAGACGAATGTCCCGCGATCTATACTTAGCGGAGGGTCATGTTACAAGGGAGGGGTGGTAGTTGTGGTGGTGATGGGGGTGGTGGTTGTGGTGGTGGTTGTGGTGGTGGTTGTGGTGGTGGTTGTGGTGGTGGTTGTGGTGGTGGTTGTACGGGTGGTAGTAGTTGTGGCAGTGCTTACCTATGAGTGACTACAGGGAAATAAAGTTCAGCTCTTGATGTATCTGTTGCGTTATCATATAAAATTTCTGATGCTCAAATTCTTTGTGGAATCTTTCCCTAAAGTTGTGGATGGAGGTGGCTTCCCCAACTTCTTCTTTCAGTATATTCCAGTTGTTGACCACCTGTACTGGGTACGAGTATTTCCTTACATTACATAGACACATTTGTGTTTCCACCTTCCACTTATGTCCTTCTATCTTACTTTCTCTCAATTTAAAGGGGCTGTCCTTGTCCACAAATTCCACTCAGTATCTTGTATGATGTGATCATATCCCCGCTGTTTCTCCTCTCACCTAGGGCTGTTGAGATTTAGTTCTCTTAACCTGTCGTCATTGTTTAAACCTTTATTTTCTAAAACCTGTTTTTCACAAGGCGAGGTTCCAGGCCAGTGCTGCACATTCCAGTATTAAGTCTAACACAGGCTGTGTAGATTGCTTTGAAAAATTATATTATTTCATTATTTTATTATTTATATTAAATTCCGTTTTAATGTTTGAGATTTGATATTACTGGAACAATGAACAACACACCCATGCACTTGTAGGATAATATCAATACTTGGCACTTAGTTCAGTTGGCACTTAACCTACTGCCTTACCCTGAGTGCCTTCTCAAACCACACTGATCAACACTTCCCCCCCCCCGCTGTCCTCAATTGAAACCACACGTGTGTGTCTGATGGCGGGAGGACTCGCCAGTCCTCGTGAGCACTCGAGTGAGCTCCTGGAGTGTGTGTGAAGGTGGAGTGTCCTGTAATGTGTACCTTGAACCAGCGTTCACGTCTCCCCCACTCCCTCGTGAATCCCTAACTGTCAACGTCTGTCAATAGGCAGACTCACGTCTTCCCCCACTCCCTCATGAATCCCTAACTGTCAAGATCTAACTGTCAATAGGCAGACTCACGTCTCCCCACTCCCTCATGAATCCCTAACTGTCAACGTCTAACTGTCAATAGGCAGACGACGAGACACAGTAACGTGACTGAAGACATGATGACCAGACCGCACATCAGAAAATGTACATTGAAAAAAATAAGGAAACTTTCCTTATTAAGATCACTCAATAGCTCGGTCGATAGAGATTGGGCCTCAAACGCGTGGGGGTCCCCGGTTCGAGCCTCCTAGAGGTTACCTTTAGTAGAAGGTAATAGATAAGAGCCAGGTGACTGGAATGCACTGAAAAGCTCTACACGACATACGTCCGACCAGCGGTAGAGTATGCAGCACCACCCTGGAGCCCAAACCTCCACCACAACAGACAGATTGAGAAATACCGAGGATTACTACAGGAATTCTTCAAAATAACAAACAGCGTATACAACATACAAGTATACGCTGTGCATTATGTGTATATACATATATACAATATTCACATAATATACAAGAGCAAGATGACCAAAACGAATGGGCGAATGAGGTCAATAGACGAAATAGATCTAGTATTTAATTTCCAGATGAGAGCCCGCAGAACGAGGGGACACAGCCGCAAGCTGGAAACACAGACGAGCCACAGAACCGTAACAACATACCGCCCTGCAGAGAGAGTGTGGGTCAACAAGAAGAATGAACTTGAACCAGCAGGTGTACTATGAGGCGGGGCCCATGAACCTGATCTTGTTACCCGTAGACACAACCAGGAAGCCTCACAGCCTCACACAAATATATATACCATTACTTGCCAAGACAAGGAACAGAGCACGAGGCTTAGACAATCCCCCAAACACACCCACTCCTACATAGGCAATAATAATATACACAGGAGAGGAACAGGACTCCTACGCCCACACACACACACACACACTCGCCAAATAAGGCCACAGCAACACTAACAGTAACGCACGCCACAGTGAGGTAGCCTACTGTGGCCACAGTGAGCTAGCCTACTGAGGCTACGTACAAAATAGCCTACTGAGGCTGTGGTAGCCCGTGGGGCCACAGTGAGGTAGCCCACTGGCACCTCCCAGCGCCAAATACACCACGTATCTTTACCGGATATAAAACATGTCGATATTAATATCAACGACACATTAATAGCTAGCAGGCTGCTTGATATGTCGTGCGACACATGGACAAAATTAAGTGGCCATGCATCAGTAAACACACTTAGAGATCAACAACTATAAACATGGAGCCCTGGGGGCTCTTAAACACCCTCCCCCTCTAAACATAGGGGGGACATTACCAATAAACTCCGAATAGCTTCCAAGAGCTAATACCATTACTTGCCAATACCATTACTTCGCAGACACCTCCGAAGGGTACCTGGTCAACAGACGAGGTTCAGAGACCAGGACCAGGATTCACCAAGCATTTACGCAACCACTTACGAGACCTGTATATCTTTTCTCAATCGTGGCTGCTTTGTTTACATTTATTAGTCTTGTAGGCAGAATATGGCTGCCAGAGTCTTGCAGGTGTCGTCTGAGCGTCTGTAAAGCACATGTGCTGTCAGTGGATACAATGATATCTCCTTCATATCCTCTTGTATAATGCTTTTAGGGACACCGTTACTTTCATTATCTGCAGTAGAGGCGCAATCATGCAGACGTAACAGAGGTTTACGGTCCCTCGGAGGCACTTACATGGCAGGCGCAGCTCCGTGCTCCCTGGAGGTCCCGCGCAAGTAGATCAAGAGATGGTCGCCAGGTAGTGTGGCTATTGTTGCACAGCCTTAAAATGCCTGCAATATGTGAGGTGTCAGCGGACGAGACAAGAGTGCTCGGTACATATAAGTAGAAGACCTGTGCTCGTGGTGAGAGATGGTGCCACACCCGCTCACAACTTCCCTGCCTCTGCTGCGTCGTTGTGTGTGTGTGTGTGTGTGGTTGTGATCCCTGCGCGCCACTTTACATCTCCAGTACACCTGGGCCAGGTATATCACCCTCATCATAAGGCAAAGGGGGTTTTAAGAGCTCTTGAGGCGGACAGCTGGCTCTGAAGATCCTAGATACGAATACCAAATGAAACCCAGTCTTCAAGTGAAGGAGGGTGGAGATGAGTGGAGGGGAAGGCGGCTATCTAGCCAGCTCCTGCCAGGGACGCCTGCGACGCGTTGCTCTTGCTCGAGAGTGCACCACGATTGTTCGTATGGTAAACATTTTGCCCCTGTCAACCCGGGGGTTTGACAGGGGCCTAGCAGTAAATATTAGGGGATTCGGAGAGAGCGGGTACTGAAGAGATAACCAGTTATTAAGTGTTGAAGCGGAGCAAGTTGCTACAGAGCTTTGATGGAGAAATAGGGTTCAATGGAGATCAAGCTGCTTCTAATTCCATTTTATGTATAGTTTGAATTTGAATTCGGAAGTGGGAGAGGGGGGGGGGGGAAGCAGTGTTGAAGATGGAGAACCATTTGGCACGAGTCAGGGTGTCAAATAGGATTGACAGGGAGTGGAGGTTGACAGAGCGGGTTAGGAGTGTTAAAAGTGTCACTGGGATTGACACGAGGCGAGGGGGGGGGGAGTGTTGTATGACGGTACACTTGGGCTTCTAAAAATGAATAACCGGGAGATGTGGAGGGGAGGAGAGGAGGAGATACACAGGGAGGAGGAAGAGTGAGGTAGATGGATATAAGACAAGAGTGAGGCGGCGCTGGTGGAGGGAGAGGGCAGATGGGAAGGGCTGGCAGCGGTGGACGAGATAGCCAGTATCGAGGTAGTAATGTGGCCTGGAGATACTGGGGCCACTGGCTGGCCACTCCACCACCACTACCACGCCCGCATTACCCTCCCCTGGCGGCACTTGCCGAACGGACGGACCCCGAACGTCGCCCGACGGACCCCGAACGTCGCCCGACGGACCCCGAACGTCGCCCGACGGACCCCAGTACCACTAACGCAGCACCAACGGCTGCGTGGCGAAGGTACGCCAGACGATCTAACCTGGTTACCATTGTAAAAGCAATTCAATTACCGTCTGTGGTGAATGCTCACTAACTCACTGTGGAAGACAGACGAAAATGTATGTAAGTTGGTTATCATTCTATAAGTGTGTAGAAATTAAACTATAAAATAAAAATGGTCCCATAAGCTATAGTCTTCGCCAACCTCCGACGCGTCCCTGTACAAGACGGGGGATTAAAAGATCAAAAAGAACAACTTGCCAGTCGTAGGGAGAAGAATGACTTGTACAACTGTTGGAACGGAGACGAGAAATGTATTTCATCATATACACATTGAAAATACTAGAAGGTCAGCTTCCACTCTGGAATGAGAGATATAGCAGCAAGTGTGAATAGACTCGAGGAAAAGTCGGGGTGGCGTAAGCACAATTACACAATACAGTCTGAGTGAGGAAAGTCGTGTCTCAGAAGCGTGACACAGTTATATAACCAGGTCACCGAGATACGCCAGGAGAAAGAAACTTGGGTTGACTGCATCTTCCTAGACTATCAAAACGCTTTTGATACTTTTGCACACAGAAGGTTGGTAATTAAACTGGTAAGACAAGCTAGGATAACTGGATAACTATTCAGATATAGTACTGGGTAGGGGGAGTACCTGATGGGCAGCCAACAGAAGTCATAATCAGAAAGGATGAGTCGGGCTGTTCTTAATCTGTGTGAAGAACCTACCTGAAGAGGAGCTCAAATTTGTCAATGATTGCACATGGCAAAGAACTAGGCCTAATAATTAAATTGAAAACTGAAAAGTACAGTAGAAACCTGAAGGACCAACTTGACAAATTTCTTGTGTGAACAGACACATGGTTGTTAGAGTTTAAACCCCAACAAGTGCAAGATGATGAACATGGCAAAGAACATGGGAGGCCAGAAGAAAACAAGAACATAAGGGTAAGGCAGCTATAAGAATTGAAAAAGAAAAAGTATTGAGATCGGATAAACTTTCAAAGCTAACGCAACATATGTGAAGGTGGCGACACAAGAGCAGTATTAAAAGTCTAAACGAGGATACTTTCGAGTCCATATACAGAATCTACGTGAGACCATTATAGAGTATGCAGCGTTGGTGTAATTAGCATCTCGTTAAGCACAAAAATAACTTAAGAACATAGAAGAGTGCAGCAAGTCCGTATCAGACTTCAGAGGACTTAGCTATAAGGACAGGTTAATTAAGGGACTGACTCTCACAACCCAAGAGGAGGAGTAGGGAGAGGGGGATATGATCACCATGTACAAGATACCGAGACAATTAGGCAAGGTGACAAGGTTAGCTTCATTAATTGGGAAAACTTGGACAAGAATCTGGAAAACTAGAAGCTGGAACGAAACTGAGTTGTTTAAATATATAGAATACTTGGACTCGGAGAGGCGGTCAACAAATGGACCGCACTAAGTCTTGGCCGACCGGCTCCCTCACGCACCACTTACGAACAGGTCGTAGTCCTGCGGGCCCGGGTTCGATTCCNGCTATAAAATAGGTAGGAGACTACCTAACAAATATAAAAGAAAAGACAACAGTACTGAAGAGAGAGCGACATGTAGGCTTGGCACATGTGGAGTCCCGCAAGGATTGGTGACAGGTCCCAGAGTAATGTTAACCTATGCGAATGACAAGACTTAAGACGCCTTTGTTATTGCATCAGACAAACGACAGTAGGGAAGGAGGAGCCCAGGAGCTGAAGCCAGGTGTTGCGGACTGTGTTAGGCAAGAGCACGCTCCCAGGAACATTAACTAACCGCAGTAACCTCAACTCCCAGTAAACAAACAAATTAGATCAAACCATAAGCTTTTATTTCACCCCCCCCCTTCTCCTCCTCCCCTTCCACATCCCACCCCCTTCATTATTGCCCTCATCCCCCATTCCCAACCCTCTCCCCCCTCCCCCCCCCACCCAAGAACACATCCCTAAGTAGTTTTTACCCAATTATCGTTTTTTGCTGTATGTTTTTTACCAAAGTTCCTCATTAAGTCGTGTCTCCCGTATGCACTTCCTGCCACTTGTGCTCCAGCTTGGTGCTGAAGCTCACGACCTTACCCACCCACTCTCAAACAAGTCATTATATATATTCAATAAAAATAAGAAATTGATAAAAAACGCAAATGAATATAATAGAAAATAACTGAGGGATCCGTCAGTAACCTAACCCACACATACGACTTGAGAGTGATGGTGTGTCTGGACCATACTGGACCCTTATCGCGTGGTGACCACGGTCCAGGACGGACCGACACATGGTGACCACGGTCCAGGACGGACCGACACATGGTGACCACGGTCCAGGACGGACCGACACATGGTGACCACGGTCCAGGACGGACCGACACATGGTGACCACGGTCCAGGACGGACCGACACATGGTGACCACGGTCCAGGACGGACCGACACATGGTGACCACGGTCCAGGACGGACCGACACGTGGTGACCACGGTCCAGGACGGACCGACACGTGGTGACCCACTCTCTGAAAGCGAACAATAATAAATACTTGAGCGAGATAAAATAAAATGATGAGCGAGATAAAAGTATAGATTATTGTGTAATATGAATGAAGGACAATTTTGTTAAGGGGAGAAGAGAGAGTGCTCAATTTGCCGTTTATAAGACGCACGCTTCAGCTGGTCTAGTGATGGAGACAATGGTGGAGGGCTCTGTGTCCCATATCCCTCCTTCCCTCCCTCCATCCACGTCTCCCTCCCTCCATCCACGTCTCCCTCCCTCCATCCACGTCTCCCTCCCTCCATCCACCCCTCCCATACTTCCATCCACCCCTACCCCTTTCTTCTTTCTTACCTCCCTTCCACTTACAGCAGAGTACGTTTAGGCCTCTCCCCGATTCATTTAATTATGTTACCCCTCTTTCCTTTTTGTTCAGTTTTCTCTTTTCTCCTTATTTTCCCATTTTTCGGGTACCGAGGTCTTGGGTTACCGACCTCGTTTTCTTCCGCGTCTTCTTAATTATTGTCGTGTTTGGTGCAAAAAGTGGGAGCGGAGAGAGAGAGAGTGGACTGAGTATTTCCTCCTTAATCCCCCTCCGCCTCCCCTTCCTGCCCAACCCCCTCCGCCTACTACTCCTCTTTCTCTCATTTTCCCCATTTGCTGTGATCTCTTACTGCCTCCTGCACGCTCCTCGCCGCCACCCAGACCAGGTCCCTCCATGTTCCTCCTCCTCCTCTACCTCCTTCACTATGTGCTCATCCACTTCCTCCTCATGCTTCTCCATGTCCTCCTTCTCTATATCTTCATCTCCTTCACTATGTCACCCAACTCCTCTTCCTCCTCTTCTTCTGTCTCCTTCTCTGCTCCCTTTCCCCGTGTCGTCCTTCTCCCCGTCTTCTTTCTGTCTCCATATCACAGTATGGAGACAGAAATATCCCCCGTCTCCCCAGCCCGCGTCTTACCGTCTCTCACCATCAACTCAACAACAATTTTCGTCTTAGCGACACATTTTCCAAGGGTGCCAAGGGTGCCAAGTCCCTGTGATCATGGTGGTGGGGAGCGCCGCGCCCTCTGGGAGCTGATCAAAGGCGACTGAATCTGTAATGTCAACGGTCTTAAGATCTGGGATTTGCTATTCTCAAAGGCGAGATTAAAATAAATCCAAAATCTTTCTATTTGTTTATTTTGTTATTATTATTATTGGTATTTAGGATAAAATACATATTTATGTAGTTCATTTAATGAATTGAAATAAATCAAGTCTTTCGCAGTCTTCAGAGCGCATTATCAAAGTCTGCGTGTATGATATATATGATATGAGCAAGACTTACATCTCAGCGACCAATACGGTTGGTACTCTGGATCCAGTCATCTTATCCTTCTTGACCAGGTCACCACCATTCTTGACCTCTTGACCAGGTCACCACCATTCTTGACCTCTTGACCAGGTCACCATCATTCTTGACCAGGTCACCACCATTCTTGACCTCTTGACCAGGTCACCACCATTCTTGACCTCTTGACCAGGTCACCATCATTCTTGACCTCTTGACCAGGTCACCACCATTCTTGACCTCTTGACCAGGTCACCACCATTCTTGACCAGGTCACCACCATTCTTGACCTCTTGACCAGGTCACCACCATTCTTGACCTCTTGACCAGGTCACCATCATTCTTGACCTCTTGACCAGGTCACCACCATTCCCGCCTGCAGGTGTTCCCACGGAGTCGGCTACTGAGGAATTATGAGCAGTTATCCTTCCTCTCATGCTGGGATGCTGAGCACTGGAGATGAANCTGGAGCCCCCATATGAGGCGAAAAATGCAGTAACACAGTAAGACAAATACAATACAGAGGGACAATAAGAGACTAACAATATGTATAAGGACTTGGAGGAGAAGAGACATGGTAGGGAGGCTGCAGTAGAGACTGCTTCACTAGGAAGATTCTGGAAATTCCTAAAAAGGGAGAAGAGAAGAAAGATAGATTGTGGATCATGGATGATCTGCTTGGTGGGGTTCTGGGAGTTCTTCTACTCCCCCCAAGCCCGGCCCGAAGCCAGGCTTGAGGGCCTAAAAAACAGGCTTGAGACGTAAAAGGAACCTTTCAGGAGTCGTGAACCCTGGCCAGTTACCTAAAGGAAAGCAGAGGAGAAAGAAACAAAGTTTCTATAAAAATCTCCATGAGCTGCAAATCAGAATTATCATTAAAATTATTAAAATGATTTGCTCATAACTATTTTCATACACTTTAATTGAGAGTGCAGAATATAAATTTATTATAACTAAGAGATATGATGTGTGTGAAGAGTTTGATCAGTGAAGCAGCCAGCGAACACTCCTGGCGCACCACAGACCAGGTGAGTGGGGCCAGGGGGAGCTGTTACAGCCAGCGAACACTCCTGGCGCACCACAGACCAGGTGAGTGGGGCCAGGGGGAGCTGTTACAGCCAGCGAACACTCCTGGCGCACCACAGACCAGGTGAGTGGGGCCAGGGGGAGCTGTTACAGCCAGCGAACACTCCTGGCGCACCACAGACCAGGTAAGTGGGGCCAGGGGGAGCTGTTACAGCCAGCGAACACTCCTGGCGCACCACAGACCAGGTGAGTGGGACCAGGGGGAGCTGTTACAGCCAGCGAACACTCCTGGCGCACCTCAGACCAGGTGAGTGAGGCCAGGGGAGCTGTTACAGCCAGCGAACACTCCTGGCGCACCACAGACCAGGTGAGTGGGGCCAGGGGGAGCTGTTACAGCCAGCGAACACTCCTGGCGCACCTCAGACCAGGTGAGTGAGGCCAGGGGGAGCTGTTACAGCCAGCGAACACTCCTGGCGCACCTCAGACCAGGTGAGTGAGGCCAGGGGGAGCTGTTACAGCCAGCGAACACTCCTGGCGCACCTCAGACCAGGTGAGTGAGGCCAGGGGGAGCTGTTACAGCCAGCGAACACTCCTGGCCGCCCATGGTCCTAACACCTGAGCAGGTGAGACAGCTACCTGCGACTTTATTTCGGGACCACACCAGCAGGTGTGGGCTGAAGTGTGCACGTGTGTGTACTCGGCTATACTTGTGGGTTGACCTTTAGCTCTTGGATCAATTTCTCCTCCCTTCTTGTTGGTATAGTCATATTGGCTTAGCACTTTCTCCCGATAAATGGCCCCCCCCCCTTCTTGTTTAGGAAGTTTCCGTCTATTACTTTCCCCAGTTTATACCTCCACGTCGCGTCGCCGCCTTGTGTATTCCTTGTAGCCTGTTCTGGTTCTCCGCGACCGCAATCGCCAGTGCCTATGGGTCTTACCTTTTGTTTTTACCTATACAGCAGTTGTCAAGCTTGAGAGGTGGGACCAAACAGCTGAAGTTCAATAACCATAAGCACACTTAGGTGAGTGCACCGACACTAGGTAGCCTGAATATTTGAACAGGTACCAACAGGTGCACACGACAGGTACCAACAGGTGCACACGAGACAAACGCTCGAGCGACAGTATGAATCTGTAATTGAGCCTTCCTCCTGGGAGCTGTATTACTGAATATTATGACTAGAAAGACAAGAACGTGAAAATACACGAAACTGCAGAAGGCTTATTGGTCAAATGCGAGGCAGCTCCTATTGGTCCATGCGAGGCAGCTCCTATTGGTTCCATGCGAGGCAGCTCCTATTGGTTCATGCGAGGCAGCTCCTATTGGTTCCATGCGAGGCAGCTCCTATTGGTTCCATGCGAGGCAGCTCCTATTGGTCCATGCGAGGCAGCTCCTACTGGTCCCATGCGAGGCAGCTCCTATTGGGTCCATGCGAGGCAGCTCCTATTGGTTCCATGCGAGGCAGCTCCTATTGGGTCCATGCGAGGCAGCTCCTATTGGGTCCATGCGAGGCAGCTCCTATTGGGTCCATGCGAGGCAGCTCCTATTGGGTCCATGCGAGGCAGCTCCTATTGGTTCCATGCGAGGCAGCTCCTATTGGTTCCATGCGAGGCAGCTCCTATTGGTCCATGCGAGGCAGCTCCTATTGGGTCCATGCGAGGCAGCTCCTATTGGTCCCATGCGAGGCCTATTTATATCTACCCAAACTCAATTTTATATATATATATATATATATATATATATATATATATATATATATATATAATATGTCTAGCCTACGCTTGAAACACTCCAGGGATTCACGTCCATTATCTTACCCAGTAACTGATCTATAATCTGAATAAAATCCTTACAAAAAAAAAGAAGAAAAAACATTTAAGCTGACAAGAAAGAGCAATGAAATACAAACGATAAGCAAGCAAAAAGCAAAAACAAAAAAATCCCGTGCAAGGGAGAGCAGCCACAATGAACAATAAACACCGTCAGAACCATACACGGTAAACAAGTGAAAGACTAAGAGCAACCAGAAACAAAAAGTTTACGCTGAAAAAGCTTTTTAACCCAGCACATGTGGCGTGTTTTTCACGTAGGTGAGGCGAGCCGCCACACTCGGGCCTGTCACAAAACATTATTATTATTAACATCTTTATTGACAAAATTAATTACAATTTTGCCTAATCTGAGGATTTTGATAGTCTGATTAAAGTGAGGATAATGCTAGTAGTCACTGTCACGCAGGACAGAGGGTCATACATAAGACAATAGGTCTAAACTGTAGGGTGAAGCACATATATATCATGGTTACAATCAATGTTTTAATAGATGGATATGTGAAAACAAGTTTCTACTGTGCACTGCCACACAAGGGCAGGGATGGGTTCATAGGTGATGCAGCTTAGGAGTAATATACATAAAAATTGTTCTTCATTCTTTAAAATGGACAAGCAAATTTTGGGTAAATTGTTAGGATGTCGTCCAGAACACCTGAGTCAATAAAATAGTTACACAGTTGGTGGTACAAGAGGCCAGGAGGTCTAAAGTCCTTTACGGTTTCACATTCATCAATGTAGTGTTCTAGTGAGTGCATTAAAGGTTTATCACAGAGTTTACAATCTGAGTATTCTGGTAGTGGCTCAGCCTCACTAACCTGCCAGATGTGTCTATAGCCAAGGCGAATTCGCGCAATGACTACATCACATTGCCTGGTTCGGCTACTATGCCGACCATACAAATACCTATTATTACAAAACTTGTCATAACTTTTAATACTGCAGCTTTCAGGTCTCTGGGCATTTCTTAGTTCTTCTAAATCTGAATTAATTTCTTTAATTTGTATGTTTCTAATAACTGCATTAGATAGTCCAAAGTCATAATCAATGTTTTCTTTCCTGCAAGCCTCATTGGCCAATCGATCTACGAAGTCATGTTTTCCAACTCCAACATGGGATGGGATCCACACAAATTTTATACAAGAGTTATTATCATTGGCAAAGATTACATTCCATTTAATATTACAAGCTACGTCCGATATACATTGCGATGGGTTATTTAAGGACTGCAGAGCACTTTTAGAGTCACAGAAAATAACTCCACCACCATTGAGCTTAAGGTATTCAGTGGCTAGATAAATGCCCACTAGCTCGGTCTGCGTCGTGCTAGCCCAGTTGTTCAGTCTCTGTGTAGTAGACATGATCATTTCATTCCCTTTATACACTGCACATGCACAACCTGTTCTACCAGTGCCTAACTGCACAGAGCCATCAGTAAAGGCATAGGATTCCGTCGGTTCAGCTCGCGTACCTTGAGCGACCAACCGCCTCCTGGCGACCATTTCCTTCCCTCTGGTAAACGATGTATGCACGGTGATTACTGCATGGTAGTGAACGAATCCTGACCAGAGTAACCTGGTAATGGGCGCCTGTTGACAATGTTGCCTGATCACGAATTCCTGTCGGCAATCAGATTCCTCCTGGAGCACATCCGCCAGAGGACGCGGTTGTGCATGTGTTAGTACCTGCGAGCAGACAACCAAGTCGCCAGGATGTGCAGACTGCGGATACCAGCGTATCAAATACTAAATTGTAACGCTTTACGCATACATTATAAATGTTGAAGGATGGACACGTACACGCGGGGTTCAGTTCGTGAGCTCAGTACGTGTCTCCGTGATCTCCGTTACTACAGCTTACAATATGGGGTATGGGATGCATGATAGATGAAGTAAACTAACTGGGAACGAACCAGAGTTAAATAGAAATGGATCCAGATGGACATGAAGCATGGTGAACCCAGGTTGTTTGCTATCCAGTATGAGTTATAGTACATCATATTTTGTTCGTTGGAAATGTTGACTTCAAAATGCAATGTATTCAAGGGGACAGGTTGCTCCCCTAACATCATTACTATCAACAGAGCCACCACCATTGCAACCCCTGCTACTCGTTACGACGTGAAGCAAGCCGCCATTACAAGGCAGTGATCTCGTTCATCATGCCAAGACTCGGGTGAGTACTCGAGAGCACCTGCTGCAGAGGGGACACTCGGGACTACAGCGTGTGGTTGGCTGAGGGGATCTCTGCAGGCAGCGTCTGAGGCCAGCCCTCCAGGGTGGTCACCCAGGGTCGTCGGGGTCCCTGCCCCCCCAGGGTCGTCGGGGTCACTGCCCCCCAGGGCCGTCGGGGTCACTGCCCCCAGGGCCGTCGGGGTCCCTGTCCCCAGGGCCGTCGGGGTCCCTGTCCCCAGGGCCGTCGGGGTCCCTGCCCCCAGGGCGGGAATACATGTCTCCGTGTTGGTTATTAATTTATATTCCTCCTCTTCACTGAGTATTCTTCCTGTTGAGAAAATCCACAGGAGCCGTGATGAGGATTCGAACCTATGTGTTGGGTATTCCCAGATGCACGCACTAGTCGACTACGCCACGACATGGTCAAAATAATTGCAACCTGGGGTACTACTACACCCTCGAGGATTCCCGAGGCTTCCACAGAAGCCGAACCAGGGCTTCACTCTTCCCCCCCCCCCCCCCATGCACTCTGGCCCCATCGTCCCATAACTCTCCTCTGACGCCCCTGTTTCAAACCACAGATAAATCACATTATGGTGAAATATCAATGAGAAAATCCACATTGATTTTCTCATTGATATATGACAATAATGCGATTGATGTGTGTTCTTCCCGTTGGGCTGGTGATGGGTGTAGGGACGATGGGTGATTACACACAGATAAGGGTATTAGACTATTCCAATTCCGTTACTGAATCTGTAAGATGGGACTGTTGCAATCGACAAGGAAATGTTTCATCGGCGACCCGTCTGCCAGAGACGCAAGTGGCAGGTGCAGATACAAAGCCCCCCCCCCCCCCCTCCCACTGGTGCTTGAAGGTTGTGGTTGTTAGGGTTGTGGGCGACCAGTTCGCCCGTATTCGGCCGTGGCCACAGCTACACCCATTCTCCCTCGGTGTTGGGGAGTGTGATGGGGCCAGAGAAATTCAGACCAAGATTGTAACACAGTTTTGTGGAACAGCTGAAATCGCCTCTAACTCAATTCGAGCGGGGAATGTGGCAGTATGGAAAAAGGCAGATGCTGTTCCGACACACGCAGCAGAAGCTCTTCGCACGGTGATTAACAGTTACAGATCGGTGTCACTGCTGTCAATCACCGGTATAACAAATGACAGCATTTTATAACGATTCATTACTATATTGCCGCAAATATGGCTTTAGGAAAAGACGTTCTTGATGAACGTTTTCACTATAAGCCATCGTCGCTGAAGGCATCGAAGATCTCGTGTGGGAGGCGTCTTCGTGCCCGTGGGTCCACAGGGACTGCTGCCACACCTGCACACACTAGCACTCTGCATTAGCGTTATATCTCCGTAGCACTCCTGGAGTGGTCCTACCTGTCATGCCTCGCTCACTTACCAACCCTCAACACTTCCACTTGAACCTTTACCTCTGCTAGAACATATTATACTCTTTTTCAACTATACGAATTAACACTATCGCTTCCATTCCAAAATCAGGTGCAATCGTTTTTATTATTTTGTAGAAACTTTTGGTTTAAATTACCCACGATCATTTCTATTGGGACACCAAATAAACTGCACATGTAATATTACCTACGGATACGGGAAGAGGGATGGTAGGTAGGGGGAGAGGGAGAACAGGAGGGAAAAGGAGGGATGTAGGAGATAGGGGAAGGCGGGGGGACGAAGGTAGGGAATAAAGGGGGAGTAGGTAGGGAAGGGGAGCCCCGCCAGCAGCAGCCGGTGACGCAGACGACAGACAGACGGCCCCACAACCATGAATGGACAGTAATGAAAATTACACCACGGCGCGTCACCGCCCCCTGGTGAACACGCCCGCCAAATGGTCACATCTTGTGGTGCTCTACTTACCTACCAGTACTTACTTGTCAGTGATTACAGGCAAGTGAGGGCTAGCTCTCTGCCCCGCCTACTGCCACTCTTATACCTGTTGTCAAATAATTAAACCATTCTGATCGTCGAATCTGGCTTTAAAGTCGCGGATAGAGGAAGCTTCCACTACTACTTTCAGTGCATTCTACACCTTGACACCTCGTACAGGATACGGGCATTTCCTTATATTTCTTCGACTCGTTCGAGTTTCCAGTTTCCGTCTGTGTCCTCTTTTTGTCCTTGTAGGCCTACGTGTACCTCTGGTGCTGGTAGTGGAATTGTATCTAATCCCAAAACTTTTAATTTCAATTGTCTGCCCACTATCGGAATTTGTAGGGGTTTCCTGCAGTATTCTGCAGTTAACCTCGTTTTGTAGTGTTCATAAGGTTCGCATCATGTACAAACATTGACAAGCGTGAGTGCTTGAAGGTGGTGAGAGGTAGTACAGTACCTGCATGATACCTGCATGATTGGGGGGCGGGGGCTCTGGGAGATCTACTCCCCTGACTCGTGAGAGTTTGGTCCACTAGGCTGTTGCTTGGAGCGGCCCGCAGGCCGCTGGTGAAGATGGGTGGTGACGGCGGTGGTGGCAACAGGGGCGACCAGCGGCCACAACACTAAGCCAAGTTACAAGGCCGCTCCCCCCCCCCTCCCCCTCCCTCCCTTCACCCGAGCCCGTGTCTCTTAATATGTACAAACACTCTGGCTTGGATACCAAGCACGTGCGCCCCCCCCCCCCCCACACACACACACCTCTGCTCTCCTGCTCCACACCCCCACCTCCCCCACCCTCATGTTCCTTGTGAGAGTTGGCAGCAATGTGAGGTAAACGAGGCTGTCAGCCTGCCCAAGAGGTCCAGTTGTGAGACGTGTTGGTTGTTCAGCGGCTCCCCTTGTCACAAGTCTTTACCTGGAGCCCAACTCCGCCGAGTGCTGTCTTCATCCAGTAATTAGTAATCTGGTTGGTTGATTCATCTGGTTGATGGGGTTCTGGGAGTTCTTCTACTCCCCAAGCCCGGCCCGAGGCCAGGCTTGACTTGTGAGAGTTTGGTCCACCAGGCTGTTGCTTGGAGCGGCCCGCAGGCCCACATACCCACCACAGCCCGGTTGGTCCGGCACTCCTTGGAGGAATTACCTGGTTGATACCTGGTTGATGGGGTTCTGGGAGTTCTTCTACTCCCCAAGCCCGGCCCGAGGCCAGGCTTGACTTGTGAGAGTTTGGTCCACTAGGCTGTTGCTTGGAGCGGCCCGCAGGCCCACATACCCACCACAGCCCGGCTGGTCCGGAACTCCTTGTAGGAATAAATCTAGTTTCCTCTTGAAGATGTCCACGGTTGTTCCGGCAATATTTCTTATGCTTGCTGGGAGGACGTTGAACAACCGTGGACCTCTGATGTTTATACAGTGTTCTCTGATTGTGCCTATGGCACCCCTGCTCTTCACTGGTTCTATTCTGCATTTTCTTCCATATCGTTCACTCCAGTACGTTGTTATTTTACTGTGTAGATTTGGGACCTGGCCCTCCAGTATCTTCCAGGTGTATATTATTTGATATCTCTCTCGTCTTCTTTCTAGTGAGTACATTTGGAGAGCTTTGAGACGATCCCAATAATTTAGGTGCTTTACCTCGTCTATGCGTGCCGTATATGTTCTCTGTATTCCCTCTATTTCAGCAATCTCTCCTGCTCTGAAGGGGGAAGTGAGTACTGAACAGTACTCAAGACGGGACAGCACAAGTGACTTGAAGAGTACAAGCATTGTGATGTGATCCCTGGATTTGAAAGTTCTCGTAATCCATCCTATCATTTTTCTGGCTGTCGCAATATTTGCTTGGTTATGCTCCCTAAACGTTAGGTCGTCAGACATCATTATTCCCAAATCCTTTACATGTTGTTTTCCTACTATGGGCACATTTGATTGTGTTTTGTACCCTGTATTATGTTTAAGGTCCTCATTTTTACCGTACCTGAGAACCTGGAATTTATCACTGTTAAACATCATGTTATTTTCTGATGCCCAGTCGAAAACTTTATTAATATCAGCTTGAAGTTTTTCAATGTCTTCAGCCGAGGTAATTTTCATACAAATAATAAATCTAATTTCCTCTTGAAGATGTCTATTGGCCTCATTGTCCATTGGAATCTGGCCTCATTTCATCGGGCACAAAATATTTAAGACATTTGTTCACTATGACACAGGAAAAAATCTTTCTAATGTCTCTGTGGCTCATTTAGGTACTTTATTTTCGCCTGTGTCCTCTTATTCGTGTACCACCCATGTTAAACTGTCTGTCCTTTCATGTCTGTCTATCATTTCACATTGCAATTTTGTACGTGGTAATCATGTCTTCTCTAATTCTTGTGTCTTTCACTAACGTAGCCTTTAATTCATTTAGCCTTTCTTCGTAACTCATGCTTCTTTGTTCTGGGACTAATCTGGCGGCATATCTCTGCACTTTCTCCAACTTTCTATTATATTTTGTCAAATAAAGATTCCACGCTGCCGCAGCATAACCCAGCATTGGTATGACGTACGTGTATATGTATATGCAGACGTGTGTGAGGGAGGGGCGGCCGTGCATACAAAGGGGGTGCCATTATTCATGAGTATGCAGCAACATGAGTATGCAGGCCGTCCTCGGGGTCTCCTTCACCGCTGCGCCCACCATTATGTGACCATCGGCTCAAATGTTCTGCCGCACCTAAATAATGGATAACGATGGCGTTGATACACTCTAATATTCCAAGAAAATAACTTGTATAAATTTCAGGAAAAATCAGAAAACCTTTGACCTGTGAAGGATTCGAACCTGGTCAGCCAGGGCCTCGATGCCCTTTGGCATGTTCAATACTATAACCACTCGGCCACAGACTGTACAAAAGTATTGGAAAGTCGTTTGACTTTTAACCCCCCCCAATACCCGAGAGTGCTCGAGACTATTTTGGGCACAGTATTTCATCACGTCACTTCAGCATGCTGGGGCCGCATGAGTAACGTGTGCATTTATATATATATATATATATATATATATATATATATATATATAATATAATATATATCTATATCTCGTGTTTGGCCTAAAATATAATCCTTGGTGTGACTTGCCCTGCCAGCTGGCATGGGTGGATATGAACTTTGTGATTTTTTTATAACAAAGTGTTTAAGAAAAGGTTGGCGGCGGAAAATGTATAATTTAAGTTTTTAAAGAATAAGAGACTGGGTAAAGTTTAGTCGCTATGCCACTAGGCCTAAAACTTGTTCTTTGCTCTGCTTGGATTCAGCCCAAGAACTTTCCAGCTAGTAAGGTATACCAAATAAGTTGCCCACTAAATGATGACCAGTATTTGTGAAGTGAAATATTGTTCATTTAATAAGCAGCGTATTAACTTCATTACCTTACTAAGTTTGAATTTGGAGATAGGATGTCGCAGACCAAATTATTGGTCATTTATGACCAATAATTCAGAGTAAGGACACGTGCTGGAAGAGGCTTTGAGTCGAGGTCGCTGCTCTCAAGGACCTATGATTAGTTTTTAAATAGGCGAACTTTTAGTACAAATTTTTCAAAATATCTTTCTGTTCTTCGAGGTTGTATATTTGCTTCATTTATAATATCTCCGTCAAGGTTAATTTCCTGCGCTGGTTCACGTGTGGGGTGGGGGGGGGGGGGGTTGGACCAGCTGCAGCAGTGGGTGGTGGGTGGGGGCGGGGTCAACACCCACCCCTGCCACCACCCACCTACTAATTATCACAATGAAGCGATAAGTCAGTATAGCTACACAGAAAGCAGTATGCCAGTATGACACTTTACCCCGTGGAATACCCTAAGCGTTCCTATGCCATTCAGGATGCCGAGAACAGAGAAACATAAGATGATCATGCCAAAAAGAGTCACGATAGCCGAGGATTTGATATAGGAACAGCGAACAAGAAGAATGTCCGATCATTCTGAACATGAGGACATTCATCTAGGAGATGAGGTGACTCTAAGCCAGACTGAGTATATTGATCCAGATCAATACTCGTCCACAACACCATGGAACACCAAATCAAGTTAAACAAACAATTTAAGAGCGCCTCTCTGTGGTTGGTCACGGTGGCGCGTGTGAACAAATCCACATGGGCCGTCATGAGGGTTCGAACTTACGCCCGGGTGTGTGTCCGTTCCTTCAGCAGTTGTAATGTTGGGCTTCATTAGCGTGGGTGAGTGACGGGTGATGGCACACCTGGTGCTGTGGGACGCCTGGACGCCCACAGGTGTGTGTGACGGGTGTGAGGGGTCCCATTCATGAGGTACAGGTGTGAGAGTGTGAGGGAGAAGCGTCTGCGTGGGGTGTCCTCTCAATTTATACATTTTGTACACTATGATCCCCAACGGACAAAATACGGGGTTACTATGGAAAGCATAATGGTTGACAAACGTCATTGTTTTCTGTCGAAAGTAATCAGGATGAGAATAATGGAACATCTTGAGAAAATAAAGTTTGTCGAGGAAAGATCACATTGGATTTCAAGGGAGTAAGTCATGCATGACAAACATAATGAGTTTCGGTTGATTGCAACTTCCTACATTATATATAAAAATAATACCAAAGTTCCCACTACCGTCATTATGAAAGCTATCGCCACTAAAGGGAGCCGGTCGGCCGAGCGGACAGCACACTGGACTTGTGATCCTGTGGTCCTGGGTTCGATCCCGGGCGCCGGCGAGAAACAATGGGCAGAGTTTCTTTCACCCTATGCCCCTGTTACCTAGCAGTAAAATAGGTACCTGGGTGTTAGTCAGCTGTCACGGGCTGCTTCCTGGGGGTGGAGGCCTGGTCGAGGACCGGGCCGCGGGGACACTAAAGCCACGAAATCATCTCAAGATAACCATTACCCAAGCTACCACCCCCTCACACTACCACCACTCACACAAATAATCTCGTCTCCCTCTCCTTTGTGACGAGAACCATCATCTTTCACAATACTTGTCTTCTTGCCCCTACCCTAATATGTCACGGTCACCACCCCTCCTCCTCCCCTGCCTTCTGCCTCTCCTTTCTCTGCTATCTTCCTCCCTTGCCTTTTCTAACCCCTGCCATCTCCCTTCTCTCTCCCCCTGCCGTCTTCCTGCCACTTTCCCCAACGTGTTATTATTATTCCCTTTGGGGTTGACGAGGACACCGTCGCTTGTATCAATTAGGCTGTAAAACTGTTAGTAATTGCGCCTGCACCAGGTCATGTAGGCCTTGTCTTGCCATACCTTGAGGTATGGCTATACTCTGCCATACTCTGCTTCCCGCGCCTGTATTCATACACTACTATATCTAGGCCTATGAGGTGACTTGTCTTCATACTGTCTAATCTGTTCCTTGATAGGCTATCTTAAGTATTCTTCAGAGTCTTCTTCTACATTTGGGAAGATCTACATATTACATTAAGCTAAAGGTTAATGTCTTAAGAACTGTGACAGTCAAACACTAAACAGATTCAGTACTTCAGCGTGTGTGTGTGTGTGTGTGTGTGTGTGTGTGTGTGTGTGTGTGTGTGTGTGTGTGTGTGTTGTAGTTTGTCCCAGCGCTAATGGCTTCATGTGTATACAACATTGATAATTTTGTAACTAGCGTCAAACATTGTTATTTGCTTAGCTAAACGAACTAGAGGGGTTCAGTTCCTGAACCGATTATGTGCCTCTGTAATCCTTTACACAACCGCCCACGGGATGGGTATGGGGTGCATAATAAAGAAAGAAATTGAATTGCTAATGGCTTGTGTGTTACAAAATCAGATCAGTTGCAATAAGTCCAAGTCGTGTGTATACAAGATGTTGCAACACTCGCCGCTGATGATGGCCGTATTTGTGTGTCATTTGTGTCCCTTGTTACATGTGACATGCGTGTGTCCTGAAGGGAACTATCAGGGAGAAAGCGCCAGGCCATCACGACTATACAGCATTTGGAAGGGGTCAGGATAAGGATCCTTGAGGGTGAGTGGGAGAGAAAGGGTGACTCACGAGGGTAGCCCAGGCCCCGAGACACATTATCACACTACAGCCTATCACAATGTCATCGTCTTCAAATACGTGCAATTGCACAGACGCTCCCACCACTGAAAGTTGATCCCTAAGGATAAAAAGTCCTCACTTCAACTGAATCTTTTTTTATGCTTAAGAATATATGTTAGACTTTGCCACGGATGGCAAATCTTTAACAATAACAGCCATGACAAGATATTACCTCTCACTTGTGTCTTGGTGGCAGTTAAGCCGCCAGCCAGCCACCTCTTCAGGCCGCTTAACCAGTTCTCGTTGATCTCTGAGAAAAGTTAAGAAATGGAGCAGGTTGTCAGTACTTCCCAGAGAACACTCTTAAGCTTGCATCCACGTGAAGGTTAGGTCTTGCTTGTCCCTGGCTAAGAACAGTAGACTACCTCGTGTGGCCTCCGCCGTGTTAAACTACCGAACACGTAGGAAGTCTCCAGCTGTAACAGCTGAAGCACCAGCTGTGCTTCCCTCACAACCTATGTCTCAGAAGCAGAACAACCCCAAGAGGTCACGTATTCTCAACAACGTAAAGCCATGAGAATTGCGGAACTCTAAGAATTAAAGAAATTTAAAGAGGGTAAGACGCCTCGAAAACTTAAAAAGCCACAAGAACTAAAGAAGCCCCAAGAGCTCAAGAAGCCCCAAGAGCTCAAGAAGCCCCAAGAGCTCAAGAAGCCCCAAGAGCTCAAGAAGCCCCAAGAGCTTAAGGAGTCCCAAGAGCTTAAGAAGCCAAGTGTTTAAGAAACACCAAGAGGTCCAGGCACCGCAGGAGTTTGAGAAACCCCAAGAGCTCACAACACTAAGAGACGTCACGTCGCCCAACACTCTCAGCGAATCATGAACTCTTGGAGGCTGAGGAAGGGCAGTGTCCCTGAGCGGGAAGTCAAAGCAGGAAGGCGCGGTAATTGCTACACGGCCGTCAGCGGCATGATCTGTGGCTGCCGGAGCTGGGAAAGGTTGATGCTGTTGTGGCGTGATGGTGGGAGTAGTGGGTGTGTGGTGTAGGTGCGGTCATGGTAGTGGTGGCCGGAGTCGGTGCTTGTGGCTGCTTGGTGGCTTTGTCTGTGGTGGTGGAGCCATCGCTCTACCTTGTCGTGTTCCTGGTTGACTGACCAATCAGGCTATTGGTGCAAGCAGGTCACAAACCGACGTTTGAGCCGTAACCCGACCAGGTACAACTAGGAGGTGTTTTTCACACTACCGTATGAACGTCCCCCACTCCTTCCCACACACACCTTTACATATATACATGATAGTAATCAAGTGCCACTGTTGAGTGCCACTGTTGAGTGCCACTGTTGAGTGCCACTGTACTAGTACTTGAATTCCAACAGCTGAAAAGGCGAAGCCTGAGAGCACATGTCCGGTCCGGCAGACAGAATTAGGTGAACACCAACCTGGTTGACGGGAATCATCACCTTGGGGGGGTGATAACACATTGCCAGAGGCCACAGATTGATTGATTGAAGATTTAAGCCACCCAAGAGGTGGCACGGGCATCAATGCCCCGTAATGAGGCCACAGTGGACGTTACTTGTTAAGTACTGAGCACGCACAGCCCCGCTCCTGTGCCAGGTAAGTCCGCTACGGGCTCACCATAGCCCGTGCTACTTGGAACATGTTCCGAGTAGCTGAATCTATAACAACAACATATTGAGCACGACCACGTGCACAGGCAGGTCACACTGCTCGGCTCCTCACTCGCCACACCTCACACTCACCTGCAAGTAGAAGAAAAAGAATGATTAGTATTTTTGATTTTGGATAGTGATGAGCGGGAGTCATCCCAGCCATCCTTACGTAACTGACAGTTTTAAATAGGCAAGCAAGAGAAACTTGGGTATAAAATAGGCTAGGAGTAGTTGGCAGCTATAAAATAGGTAGGAGACTACCTAACAAATATAAAACAAAAGACAACAGTACTGAAGAGAGAGCGACATGTAGGCTTGGCACAAGTGGAGTCCCACAAGGATTGGTGACAGGTCCCAGAGTAATGTTAACCTATGCGAATGACAAGACTTAAGACGCCTTTGTTATTGCGTCAGACAAACGACAGTAGGGAAGGAGGAGCCCAGGAGCTGAAGCCAGGTGTTGCGGACTGTGTTAGGCAAGAGCACGCTCCCAGGAACATTAACTAACCGCAGTAACCTCAACTCCCAGTAAACAAACAAATTAGATCAAACCATTAGTTTTTATTTCACCCCCCCCCCTCCTCCTCCCCTTCCACAGCCCCCCCCTTTCATTATTGCCCTCATCCCCCATTCCCCCCCCCCCCTCTCCCCCCCCCCCCCCCCACCCAAGAACACATCCCTAAGTAGTTTTTACCCAATTATCGTTTTTTGCTGTATGTTTTTACCAAAGTTCCTCATTAAGTCGTGTCTCCCGTATGCACTTCCTGCCACTTGTGCTCCAGCTTGGTGCTGAAGCTCACGACCTTACCCACCCACTCTCAAACAAGTCATATATATATATATATATATATATATATATATATATATATATATATATATATATATATATATATAAATTTGAAAAAACGCAAATTATATAATATAAAATAACTGAGGAATCCGTCAGTAACCTAACCCACACAAACGACTTGAGAGTGATGGTGTGTTTGGACCATTCTGGACCCTTATCGCGTGGTGACCACGGTCCAGGACGGACCGACACGTGGTGACCACGGTCCAGGACGGACCGACACGTGGTGACCACGGTCCAGGACGGACCGACACGTGGTGACCACGGTCCAGGACGGACCGACACGTAGTGACCACGGTCCAGGACGGACCGACACGTGGTGACCTACTCTCTGAAAGCGAACAATAACAAATACTTGAGCGAGATAAAAGTATAGATTATTGTGTAATATGAATGAAGGACAATTTTGTTAAGGGGAGAAGAGAGAGTGTTCAATTTGCCGTTTATAAGACGCACGCTTCAGCTGGTCTAGTGATGGAGACAATGGTGGAGGGCTCTGTGTCCCATATCCCTCTCTCCCTCCATCCATCCATGTCTCCCTCCATCCATCCACGTCTCCCTCCCTCCATCCACCCTTCCCTTACCTCCATCCACCCCTACCCCTTTCTTCTTTCTTACCTCCCTTCCACTTACAGCAGAGTACGTTTAGGCCTCTCCCTGATTCATTTAATTATGTTACCCCTCTTTCCTTTTTGTTCAGTTTTCTCTTTTCTTCTTATTTTCCCATTTTTCGCTTACCGAGGTCTTGGGTTACCGACCTCGTTTTCTTCCGCGTCTTCTTAATTATTGTCGTGTTTGGTACAAAAAGTGGGAGCGGAGAGAGAGAGAGTGGACTGAGTATTTCCTCCTTAATCCCCCTCCGCCTCTCCTTCCTGCCCAACCACCTCCTCCTACTACTCCTCTTTCTCTCATTTTCCCCATTTGCTGTGATCTCTTACTGCCTCCTGCACGCTCCTCACCGCCACCCAGACCAGGTCCCTCCATGTTCCTCCTCCTCCTCTACCTCCTTCACTATGTGCTCATCCACTTCCTCCTCATGCTTCTCCATGTCCTCCTTCTCTATATCTTCATCTCCTTCACTATGTCACCCAACTCCTCTTTCTCCTCTTCTTCTGTCTCCTTCTCTGCTCCCTTTCCCCGTGTCGTCCTTCTCCCCGTCTTCTTTCTGTCTCCATATCACAGTATGGAGACAGAAATATCCCCCCCCCGTCTCCCCAGCCCGCGTCTTACCGTCTCTCGCCATCAACTCAACAACAATTTTCGTCTTAGCGACACATTTTCCAAGGGTGCCAAGGGTGCCAAGTCCCTGTGATCATGGTGGTGGGGAGCGCCGCGCCCTCTGGGAGCTGATCAAAGGCGACTGAATCTGTAATGTCAACGGTCTTAAGATCTGGGATTTGCTATTCTCAAAGGCGAGATTAAAATAAATCCAAAATCTTTCTATTTGTTTATTTTGTTATTATTATTATTGGTATTTAGGATAAAATACATATGTATTTATGTAGTTCATTTAATGAATTGAAATAAATCAAGTCTCTCGCAGTCTTCAGAGCACATTATCAAAGTCTGCGTGTATGATATATATGAGATGAGCAAGACTTATATCTCGGCGACCAATACGGTTGGTACTCTGGATCCAGTCATCTTATCCTTCTTGACCTCTTGACCAGGTCACCACCATTCCCGCCTGCAGGTGTTCCCACGGAGTTGGCTACTGAGGAATTATGAGCAGTTATCCTTCCTCTCATGCAGGGATGCTGAGCACTGGAGATGATGGTAGTGAAGGCATCCGTCTGGATGCTCTCCCTCCTGACTCCTCCATACACAACGGGCAGCGGCTTTGTTCAAATCTAATTTTAATTCATAATTATTGTTCTTGTAAAACTCTCCGCGGAAGTGAAGCTTTTTGTTTCCAGCGAAAGTATTTAAAGTATTGATTAAAACTCCCTTATGTTACCCTCCTAGTTCTAATACTATTAGTTTTATACAGGCGACGAGTCACAATAACGTGGCTAAAGTATGTTGACCAGACCACACGCCAGAAGGTGAAGGGACGACGACGTTTCGGTCCGTCCTGGACCATTCTCAAGTTGATTGAGAATGCATCGACTTGAGAATGGTCCAGGACGGACCGAAACGTCGTCGTCCCTTCACCTTCTAGTGTGTGGTCTGGTCAACATTAGTTTTATAGATTATTTCACACTTCTTAAAATCAATATTGTGATCCATTCTTCAATTACGTTTTGTTACGGCATTATTAAAGCCATAACTCTATACTTTGTATTGTACATTGCTGATTTGCACATGTTTCTAATTTATTCTCAAAATATATTTATTGTTATTATTGCTGGTTCGATACCCCGATGGTGCAAGTGGTGTACTGCAGTATAACAGGGCAGAGTGCATGAGGTAGGGGCAAAATGTGAGATTGAGGCAGGCTAATGCATAAGAATAATGCCAGATGGAGGCTCCGTGTGTACTTGCGGGATCCTCGACGCACGGCCACTACCCATCCTTCATGACCTGTACCCCCGGTAACACCCACGCGGCCACCCACACTCTCTCACACCTACATGTTCTCTGAAGTGGTCCAGCCAACATCACCAACGCCTCGCCGACCGTGGCCCAGCCAGCCATACACACACGCCTCATAGTTACAATGTCAGCTAGTTACAGAGACTGTTCTATTTCAAGAGCTATATATTTACAGTAAGTCATTATACATTAATGGTAGGTTTTATCGCTAATACTGTTTGAGGACTCTCACAAGAGACGGAAAATTGGTCCTTGTCCCTGCCCAGAGAACCCCAGACATGTATCCATGTTCTTGAGACCTGCTGCTGAAGACAAGACGCCAAGACGCTCCCGCTATTTCACCAACATTCTCCACATTGTTGTTGTTTTGCGTAAACGGCCGTAGTCGCCTACAGTGTTCTCTAAATAGGCGCTTAGTTGATAACTGCTCTCTAAACCCTACACTTTGACACCTCGAAATTCTTTGTTTAAAACAACCTCATTTAATCAATGTTTGTTTAGATAGTAGTTGTTTCCGAAATGTATGCTACTTTAAGTCTTTAGTAAGTCATAGAAAAGTCTGACACGGTGAAGACCATCATAAGAAAGCATAATATATAGTGAATGGATTTTACCTTGAATTACATGATACACGGAGATCCCTGCAGGTGTCTATTCGCTGGCGGTCTTGCGCCCTCTCCAGGGCGCAAAGCCAGGGTAGGTTAATACGGTGGAGAAGCTGATACCCAAGCAGCAGATCCCCCCTCCCCCTCCCCCCTCTCCACGGCACTGAGTCTCCAATGGAAAGGCAAACGCCAATAAGATTGGTTCCAGCGCCGTCGCAGGAACTGTTAGAACGATGTTGAAGGCAACAACGAACTGCCCAAGGGACTCCAGCTCCGGAGGTTACTTCGAAGTTGGTAAAAGAAAGCACAGGGACTCCAAACTCCGAGACCGCCGTGGTCGGGGCCGGAGAAGAACGACCCCAGTCTCCTGAAGCAGAGCCTGGGCCGCTCGAGCCCCAGGAGGTGGACGTCCCGGTCCCGCACCTACGGGTTCCAGAGATCGTCACAGCCCCCTTTCATCCGAGGACGCCTTCCTTCGTGACCCAGCAGAAGAGTAATAATTATAAATTAATTATGCTATTATTATTATAATTAATATAATAATAACATAATTAATAATTATTACTGTTCCTTCAGCTGGGTCCTGCAGGAAGCCGACCTCGGGTGAAAGGAGGACCGTCTTCCCGTCATCACTAGTACAGTTACCCAGGATACAGGTATGAACGCGTGGTCAGTAAACGACGCATAGGCCATTCCAATGGCATTAGAATTCTCGTAAATGTACACCAGCATTCCCAAGACCCGCTGTTACCCACCCATTCGATACAAATAAAAACTAAACCTTTACCGAAAATAAACAGCATAAAATTTGGAGTCATATTAGTAAAGGAAGAGTGTTAAACGCCAGACCTGACTCTGCTCCCCCTCACTCCTTCCCCTCCACCTCCCGAGATCGACTACAATAATGGGAATTAGGCTTACACGTGCACCGGGGGTGACACCCTCTTAAGTTGTGCAGCGGCCCGGGGCTCCCGTCGCGCGCCCCTTGAAGCTGTTTCGTGGAGGAAATTAACTTTTGGTCATAGTTTTGATGCCTTCCTGCTTCCCGCGATGGGGATGCTACGCATGCATGCCTCGAGGTTGTGCTGTAGCAACGAGTGTCTTGTCACTGTTTACCAAGTGTCTGGGGTCAGCTGGTACACGAGCACTGTTATGCCCCGTGATGGAAGGATGAGAGGGCCTCTGCGGGGCGGCTTTGGCTGTTTTTAAGTAAGAATAGGGGACGGCGGGAGTCACCTGGAGTGTTTGTTGATGTTGTGGGTCCGCCTGTCAGCGCTCACCCCTCCCTCACACTCCTCCCCTTCCTCACACTTCCCTTCCCTAACTCTCGCTAGAGCAGGTCAAATGTCAAGCGTGATGCTGCCCGCTCACGACATACGGGTTTAGGAACAACCGCGCGGGATGCTCCTAAATTGTCGTCTTGATTTATTTGATTTTGTTCATTTATTATGTACACCTCATGCCCCTCCCGAGGGTGATAGTGAACCCCATACTCATCCCATGGACGGTAGTGGACCCCATATTCATCCCATGGACTGTAGTGGACACCATACCCATTACGTAGGTGGTAGCTAAAACAGGTTACAGGTACATAAATAATGGGCTCAGGATCTGAACCCCCAACATTCATTTAGCTAAACAGTTAACTATCTTGATAACCTAGTTACACAATTTAATATATTGTTCTAATGTGTTATTACCTTGTTATACAGATTCCACGGAACTCGATTAAGGATTTCATCAAAGTTTCTAATTCATATGAATTTCAAACATCATCATTATGCTTGCTCTCTTTAGGTTTACAAAATGCAATGGTGGAGCCGTGAGGCGCAAGTGTGGGGGGGGGGGAGGGGAGGACACACTTGCTTCTTGTTGCAGGTTGCAAGGTGTTTACATGCCCGCCTTCCTTGTTTGTTGCTGGAGACCTTGTGTACCGGCAGTTAACACGCTTGCATCACACAGTTCATCTGACACACATGGACATGTGATCCTGTGGTCCCGGGTTCGATTCCTGGCGCCGGCGAGAAACAATTGGCAGAGTTTCTTTCACCCAATGGCCCTGTTACCTAGCAGTAAATAGGTACCTGGGAGTTAGTCAGCTGCCACGGGCTGCTTCATATGGTGTGTGTGTGTGTGTGTGTGTGTGTGTGTGTGTGTGTGTGTGTGTGTGTGTGTGTGTGTGTGTGTGTGTGTGTGTGTGTGTGTGGTGTGGAAAAAAATAGCAGTAGTTAGAAACAGTTGATTGACAGTTGAGAGCGGGCCGAAAGAGCAGAGCTCAACCCCCGCAAGCACAACTAGATGAATACATGTTAGAGCTCGTCTCTATCCACCTACTGCATATCCACGCCAACTACTACCACTATTAACTCCCACGCCGACTATCACTACTGCCTCCGCCACGCCACAACACCATTCACTCGCCATACACCACCACGCCCACGCCCACCAAGAAGGTGACGAGCGGGGCTGTACAAACAGCGTGGATGGTGGTATATGTAGGGGGGGGGGGGGGGGTGACGACCACCAAGCCACCAGCTGGCCGGAATGGTTATGCCTCCCAGTAAATCTGTTCCTTAATGTCACCGAGAACGTTACTACACCACTATATGTTCCTTACCCCTCTTCTTCTCCCCCTCTCCTTTCCCCTCTTCCCTTCCCCTACCTTGCCCTCCTCTCTTTCCTTCTCCCTCTCCCCCTACCCGTCTTTCTCTCATCCTTAGCATTCGTCCCATATTTTAATTCACATTTGTTTTTCTCCAAACAATAATCTGATATTCTGGCGACCGAAAACCTCCCAAACGCCCGTGTGTGTGTGCGAAGGTCAACTTAGTTGTGAAATACAGCTCACAGGAAGACATCACTGAACTACGGCGGTATTGTGTGTGGTGGTACTGGAATACCGCAGTATTGTGTGTGGTGGTACTGGAATACCGCAGTATTGTGTGTGGTGGTACTGGAATACCGCAGTATTGTGTGTGGTGGTACTGGAATACCGCAGTATTGTGTGTGGTGGTACTGGAATACCGCAGTATTCTGTGTGGTGGTACTGGAATACCGCAGTATTCTGTGTGGTGGTACTGGAATACCGCAGTATTCTGTGTGGTGGTACTGGAATACCGCAGTATTGTGTGTGGTGGTACTGGAATACCGCGGTATTGTGTGTGGTGGTACTGGAATACCGCGGTATTGTGTGGTGGTACTGGAATACCGCAGTATTCTGTGTGGTGGTACTGGAATACCGCAGTATTCTGTGTGGTGGTACTGGAATACCGCAGTATTGTGTGTGGTGGTACTGGAATACCGCAGTATTCTGTGTGGAGTCATAGCTCGCAGGACCACACAGCCAGGCTGGTGCTGTTACTCCAGCAGAAACTTGTCCAGTTCCCTCCTGAGTGCTGCTGCAAAGGTGTTCCAGCCACATGTATGATATCTATCAGTAAGAGAAGGGAGAGACTTGGATCCAGTGTTTACATGCTCTCCAGTCTCGCTAATGGAGCCCCGACTCTCCATAAGACATACTACCTATCATAGCTTTCACCGTATTATGTTTGTCATCTTTTTGTGTACGGGTTTAGAACCTGACCCAAGTGTTTTTTTCAGGTGGTGTGAGCAGTTCAGGTGTTTCCTGACTGCGTGCTGTTGCATCGCTGCACTCAGACGAGGACCGGGCAATATATTCCATTCGTGAGAACACCGATGTTCTCAAGAGCACAACAACAACAACGACAACATGAGCAGTAACCAACATACAAGGTAACAACTGAACAGTAACCA
>WNGS01163519.1:14705835-14720093 GCA_020271785.1 Procambarus virginalis
CAGGCAAGCCCTACAACAATCAGCACTGTCAGAACAAACTCAATATGTCCACGCATAATGGGCTTGCCGAAAAAGTCTCCCAGTCAAACTATCACTAATAGAGTAACCTCATTCATCTTTGCCAACATACAAGGACTGAAAACAAGAACAACAATAAAGTACAGTTCATAAATGGCCTCCTCACGGAGTCAAATGCAGTATTTGGAGCTTTCACAGAAACCCATGCAGGGGAATTCTTGGACAGTGAGATCTGGATTCCAGGATATAACCTATACAGGTGTGATAGGAAAATTAGGTCACATGGAGGAGTGGGTCTGTATATTAGGGAAGACCTTGTGTGCTCGGAGCTCCTAAACGTTACAAATGAGGTGATAGAGGTACTGGGATTAAAAATAGAGAAAATAAATTAGTGATTATTCTAATATACAAACCGCCAGATGCAACGGCTGAGGAATTCACAGAACAGATAAACAAAATAGAGAATAGCCTTGATAATTTGGAGAACCCAATACCTGATATTATCTTCTTAGGTGACTTCAACTTGCCTAGTCTCAGGTGGAGAATAGCAAACAATAATATTATACCAGGGAATCTATCAGGACCTAAACCAACCACAGATTAGAGAACTACTTAGATTCTGTGACAAATTTTCACTCACTCAGCAGATATCGGAGCCAACGAGAAATGAAAATATTCTAGATCTGGTCTTTACGAACAATGAAGACATTATCAGAGACATTACGATATCAGATACCACATATTCAGATCACAAGCTCATTGAAGTGCAAACTACCATCAATACTCAGAATAGACCTAAAACGTTGATAAAGCGAGAGGGGCTATTCAGTAAATTCAATTTTAATAATAAAAGGATAGACTGGGAGATAATAAACAGGGAACTTAAAAACATTCCATGGGAAACTGTTTTAAGTAATAAAAGTCCTACAGAAGGAATAGAAAAACTGACTTCGGAAGCGTATCAAGTCTGTCTGAAACATGTTCCTTTGAGGAAAGCCAGAAAGAGATCCAACGTAGAAAGAGAACGCAGAAGACACTATAAACGCAGGAAAAGAATAACGGAACTGCTTATGCAGACACGAATTTCCCGTCAAAGAAGGAATAATTTAAATAGGGAGATTGAAGAAATCGAGCGGAAATTGAAACACTCATATGAAACTGAAGAAAGGCAGTTAGAACAGAAAGCAATTCAGGAAATAAAGAAAAATCCAAAATACTTCTTCACATATGCGAAATCAAAAGCAAAAACTACTGCCAGTATTGGACCTATTCGTACAAGTGAAGGTTCATACACGGAGGATGACAAAGAAATTAGTGAAATCCTAAAAAAGCAGTATGAGGACATGTTTAGCACTCCAATAAACAACATGAAAGTAGAAGATCCAGACAATTTCTTTATGCGGGATATCCAAACCCCTGTAAATATAACTGATATCAACACGAGCGCACTAAATTTTGAAAGAGAAATTGAAAACATGCCCATGCACTCGGCCCCAGGTCCAGACTCATGGAATTCAATATTTATAAAGAAATGCAAAGTGCCGGTAGCACAGGCACTCAGTATAGTGTGGAGGAAGAGCTTGGACACGGGGGAGATACCAGATGCACTTAAAGTAGCAGACATAGCCCCTCTACACAAGGGAGGGAGCAAAGCATTGGCAAAGAATTATAGACCAGTTGCACTAACATCGCACATAATAAAAGTATTTGAGAGAGTGATTAGGAGTCAGGTCACCAATTTCATGGAGACCAATGACCTTCACAACCCAGGCCAACATGGATTTCGAGCGGGAAGATCGTGCCTCTCACAGCTACTTGAGCACTACGATAAAGTCACTGAGGCATTAGAAGAAAAACAGAATGCTGATGTGATATACACGGACTTCGCAAAGGCTTTCGACAAATGTGACCATGGCGTGATAGCACACAAAATGAAGTCAATGGGAATAACCGGTAAAGTAGGACGCTGGATACTCAGTTTTCTGTCAAATAGGACTCAGCGAGTAACGGTCAACCATATAAAATCTAGTCCAAGTGCAGTTAAAAGCTCTGTACCTCAGGGTACAGTCCTTGCACCGCTGCTTTTCCTTATTCTCATATCAGATATAGACAAAAATACAAGTCACAGCTTCGTATCATCCTTTGCAGACGACACAAAAATCAGTATGAAAATTACCTCGGCTGAAGACATTGAAAAACTTCAAGCTGATATTAATAAAGTTTTCGACTGGGCATCAGAAAATAATATGATGTTTAACAGTGACAAATTTCAGGTACTCAGGTACGGTAAAAATGAGGACCTTAAACATAATACAGGGTACAAAACACAATCAAATGTGCCCATAGTAGGAAAACAACATGTAAAGGATTTGGGAATAATGATGTCTGACGACCTAACGTTTAGGGAGCATAACCAAGCAAATATTGCGACAGCCAGAAAATGATAGGATGGATTACGAGAACTTTCAAATCCAGGGATCCCATCACAATGCTTGTACTCTTCAAGTCACTTGTGCTGTCCCGTCTTGAGTACTGTTCAGTACTCACTTCCCCCTTCAGAGCAGGAGAGATTGCTGAAATAGAGGGAATACAGAGAACATATACAGCACGTATAGACGCGATAAAGCACCTAAATTATTGGGATCGTCTCAAAGCTCTCCAAATGTACTCACTAGAAAGAAGACGAGAGAGATATCAAATAATATACACCTGGAAGATACTGGAGGGCCAGGTCCCAAATCTACACAGTAAAATAACAACGTACTGGAGTGAACGATATGGAAGAAAATGCAGAATAGAACCAGTGAAGAGCAGGGTGCCATAGGCACAATCAGAGAACACTGTATAAACATCAGAGGTCCGCGGTTGTTCAACGTCCTCCCAGCAAGCATAAGAAATATTGCCGGAACAACCGTGGACATCTTCAAGAGGAAACTAGATTTATTCCTCCAAGGAGTTCCGGACCAGCCGGGCTGTGGTGGGTATGTGGGCCTGCGGGCCGCTCCAAGCAACAGCCTAGTGGACCAAACTCTCACAAGTCAAGCCTGGCCTCGGGCCGGGCTTGGGGAGTAGAAGAACTCCCAGAACCCCATCAACCAGGTATCAACCAGGTAACCCTTCAGGTAACCTCGGGCATTATCACTGGAATAATACTTCCTACCCTCTCGGGTACACTTATAATAACTTAAATATCACATTCTGTAGTACTCACTGTGCTGGAACATACCCAGATGTTTATAAAATGTAATAATAACAAACCATAGTAATAATTCATTACCACCTGAAGTAGCCAACCACCTGTGGTGGTTGTTACGAATACTGACACATGTCCACCCCCCCATATACACACACACACACACACACACACACACACACACACACACACACACACACACACACACACACACACACACACACACACACACACACACACACACACACACACACACACACGCACACACGCACGCTCGCTGGCCAGCGCTCTCGCACTCAACATACAGTTAACGGTTGGACAAAGCCCCAAAATGCATATCAACAACACCTTGAAACATTTAATAGTCCTCCGTTATATAAATGTAATAATTTCCCCTATAAATTAATGTAAATATAATCTCTAAAATTGTAAATCATTTAAAGAAAAATAAGTATAACATTTAGGGGTTTAAAGTTCATGCTCTGTGATAATATGAAATATTTGTTTACTGAGAATTAGACTACTGTATATGTAATAGAGTATTGCCTTGTCAAATTTATGTATATATGATTATATTGTATTTTATTAAATAAAGAAAAAAATAGTCCGCCGTACACGTAGTACAAACACATTATATATTAATAAATGGCATAAATTATACAATTTATTTACCTAGTTAGGACAAAATGTATAATAATAATATCATGTATAGGCTGGGTCATAACAATATCCTTTGGAGGTGTTTATCAAGGTCTCTCTTGAACATTGTGAGGGTCGGCCAGTTATGTCCCTTATGTGTAGCAGGAGAGTGTTGAAACGTCTTGGAGCCTTGATGTTGACAGAGCTCTCTTAGCTTACCATTTGCATCTCTGCTTTTTAACGGGGCTATTTTGCACATCCTGCCATGCCTCCTGGTTTCATGTAGAGTTATTTTCGTGTGCAGATTTGCAACCAGTTCCTTTAATGTTTTTGAAGTGTACAATTTTATGTCTCGACTGCGCTTTAGAGAATACAGATTCAAAAATAATTTAGATGTTTTATTGAGTGGTTTCTAGCAGTAAAGGTTCTTTGCATACTTTTCAGGCAAGCAAGTTCTCCAGCTTTGAATGGGGCTGTTATTGTGCAAGAGTATTCCACTGACAGGGCCAGGAGGAGGACCGGTCCCCGGTGCTGTTCACAGGCCAATAGTGTGTTTTGATGTCAAAAACTAATCATCAGCATTAGAGCATGTAATATAGCTAATTATTTAGAAATGACGGTGATTTAATAGGAGGCAGCCTCTTGCCAGCCACAGGTTCGAACCTTCATCACGGCCCTTATTTGTTCATTTGATATATCACACTATTGTGATTTCTGTGTGTACAATTTGTCTTGTTTCATAATATGTGATTTTGTATTTGATTTTGTTTTTGTTCTTGCAGGATACTAGTAGGTGCTCCTAAGGACCACAACCTGCAGCCGGGGACGAACAGGTCTGGAGCATTGTGGAAGTGTCCCCTTACTACCTTAACCTCGGACTGTCAGCAGGTTCACACCGACGGCCTCAAGAGTGAGTAGCTTGCCTGAGGCACCCTACGCTACCCTTCACTACCGAGCTTCACTGTTTCCTCTTTAATCTATGCAGACCAGTTGCTATTATAGACTGCAAACAGTAGACATTGTGTAATATCCCAGCAATAAGGGACATTCACGTTTTTATATTTATAAATTGTTATAAGAGTTGTGGAGAGACAGGATGAGCGAGACGATACGCATTGTAGTAGTAGGCTTATACTAGATGTTGCTAAGGTAATGTGAATATATCTGCTTGCATTAATTACAGCTTAGGGATTTATATTACCTTAATTCTCTATTTTTTAATGAAACAATCACTGAAGGTTAAGAAGATTTTATTTCATGGTTTAACTTATTCGCGTCTCGTGGTTGAGCAAAACCTGTTTTACCTTTTGACGATTTCCACAACCAGGTCTGTGGCCAGCCTTCCCTGACCGTCAAATACAGTTGTCTACCATTTTTGTGTTTGTTTACGTATATTTGTTAGTTTAAAACAAGGAGTTGGTACTGTATTAGCATGTGTACTGCTGACAAGTCTGCCACTGTTACTGGACGCGACCAAGCCCGACTGCCCACACACCTGATCTCACACACCTGATCCTCTCCAGACTTGTACAGCACTGCTACGGGCCGCATCCACTACTAGTGACGTGTTAAGCACCAATACTCTTTGGATTAATGTGATGATTGGTGCTCTGACATGAAGCGTCATCAACGGCAATGACTACATGAGTGATGCATTTTATATCGGTGCTAGGATATAGGCTTAATTTCTGATTGTGGTTTATTGTAAAATGTTGTGTGTAACCGTTCCTAGCCTTGACCCAGCTACATGACAATGAAACTGTAGCTGATGTTTATGCACAATTATATCTTAATTGTTCATAATATATTTTTAATTCATTACAAACTGTCAAGTTCAAACAAATCTTTATTAATACTATTTAAGGTTCACCGTGAAGAGTGAACCATGTTTAATTTGTATACTAACCTCAGAAATGTTTAGCATAAATGTATGCAAAATCTTGTCAATCCAGAGGCATCTCTAAGCAAGAGACCGGCTGTAAACTGATTGTCGATAACACTTGGCAAGCCTATGTAGGGAATTAACGATAAATGGCATAGAGCTGGGGTTTAATGAGGTAGTGGGAATGTAGAGGTACTGTAGTGGTTGGGGAGCGGTAATGACGGAGGTGTATGTAGTAACGCCAGCTGGGACAAGGCCGCGCTAGTGACGGACTCCAGAACTCCAGCTGTGGGAGACCACCTGCCTCGCCTTCACGCACCCGGATTCACAAATATATCACGCCCTTAGAAACAGGTTATTTCCTCCTGTTTTCCTTCATAAAAACGCATACAAACTTCATAGTCCACGCAGTTTGAACATTGGTATTATTTTGTAAGAATGACTCGGTATCAATTGTTGACATAATCAGTGATCCTCAAGGCCCTCTACTAGTTTCTTGAAGACATACCTTTTCGTATTTATTTTTGAATCCAGGTGCTGATGATAACCAACTCTCAGTATAAGGTTTGAGACAAAACTTTACTTAGCACAAGAGACATGCAAGGGGTCTCTGCAAGTCAGTGAACGCGCTCAGCAACCTCCCCCGCCTTTGACAACTTGGGCCCACTGACAGCCCTCCTGGATCCACCAGTGTATATCATGACCTGCATGCTGCTGTAAAAATGTTGCCGGATGTGGCTGAGACGGCTATTGCTGTACGAGGCACCGACGGTGGCCACACGACTGGCTACTACGGAACCGCCTCGTGCGTACCTCCACTCCCGCACACACCTGACTTGTACCGCACTCTGACTCTCCTTCCTCATGACTGTTTCCCCTGACGCTATGTCAGTAAAGCTCACGGCTCTCACTCCGTCCTCAAGGCCGTCGACCTTCATTTACTTCTGTCATTTGCATGTTGCATTATGATTTACAAAGTGTTCCCGTCAGTTTTACCAAGAGTTTACTGGCAACTGCCCACGAGTTCGGAGCGAGAGCCATACTTGGTGTCTTCTTTGTAGCATTAAAATATATAACTTTTATTTCTTCTTCTCACTTTAGAAAGATGTTTAACAATATTTAAAATGTACAGAAGTACAATTGGATGTGTCCAGTTACAAGTGACACCAAAGAGTATTACAAAAGTCTAACTACATACAAGATTTTCTTAATTTGCTCATCTCTCTCTGCATGAATTGAAAAGTGAAGTTTGTGTGTGAACCGTGCGAAAAGTGTCCCATGATACTTCTCTTGCCTCTCTCACCACCCACTCGCTGTTAAGTAGCACTTAGTCGTAGTGAACATCAAGTATTAAAGTTTTCCACAATTTAAAAAAAAATGTTTTCAGTTGGTATACATGCAGCCTACCAATGTTTGGCACAATGTAAAAACGTTCATTTTATTGGCAAAGATATTTTGTTGGTTACGAGTCTTGCTGATGGCGCAGATTATGAGTGCCGGCGGTGATTGTGCACATGGGTTTTGAGGCGCAGTGGTAATTAATGCTTAAATATGAATTAATAATTGCCTAACTAAAATAATTATGTGCAAGGGTACAAATGAAAATGATAGCCTATTTTTTTATACTTAATACATAATTTTAAGGCGGAAGTTTAGCCTAATTTTTTTATACTTAATACATAATTTTAAGGCGGAAGTTTATCATCATTACCAACGTGGTGGTGTTGCCAAGGCTCCTACACTCGTGTTCACTAAATATAACAGTAAGGAATTTTTGTAACTAAATTTATACAGGTAATTATCCAGTCACTAAGGAAGCCTCAATTTTGAGCTGCTGATATTGGGCACAGTTAAAGTCTTACATTTGCTGATTGGTTTTTTTCTTTGCAGCTTACATTTTAAACACAAGAATATTTGACAGTTTTAATAACCACATACGTAGACTATATGGGACAGCACAGAGGAGTAGGAAAATCCGACATTCGCTTTACACCGCTTAAGACATCCAAGGGCTTTTGGTGATTACTTTTGCTTATAATGTGTACCAACAAGGCATGAGTGGAGTGATTTAAGGACAGGCAAGAGGATCAGGAAACTCCAGGATGGCTTCGGACACAAATGACACTTTCATTTATGTTTGCTTTTAAATGTTTGATTTATATTCACTCTTCAGAAATATGTTTGTCTTACGTTATGTATGTTGCTTACTTCTTACAGATCCGGAAACAGGGCTCTACAACTTTGACTGTAAGTTTAACCCCCATCATCCCCCACCACTACCACACCACCACCACCACCACCACCACCGTCGCCGCACCCCGTGGCATTGTACAGCCCGGGGCTTCTCTCCAGCATGTGGCCTCACCACCTTGGATTGACTAACATACGCATTTGCGTTACATTTAGCACCTTATATTTACTAAGCATCTCCTACCCCTCTGGGCACCACCTTGTTGCCCCTCTTCCCCCTTACCCCCCTTGCCTGCGCCAGTGCCACTTTAGGCATCTTGCAGTCCTCCTCCCCTCCACACCTTTTGGTTGCTTGCTGGGGCGGCCGCGGCATGCACCACCCAAGATTTACATGGTCATATATTTCATCTAATTGGTCGACGGAGGTCAAACTCGTATTTAACTTGCCTGAGGGAGCGTACACTACTACTGCACGTAATAAAGAACGAATTAACCTCTGCCGTCTGCTCACAACTCATCCACCCTGCCATGGCCCATCACTCATTCCTCTTCATATCATTCCTCCATGTTATCTAATGTTACCAGTATCTAAATATTAATCCCGTTTTCTTGTAGTGACTAATATTGCGATTCTGAATGCCAGTGTCGCATTTGCTTATTACCCCAATCTAAGACACTAACCTGTTGTAGCTGTCCGAGCAGGCGATCACCCTAGGGATACTTTTTTGGTCCTGGAGTGGTTGAGCCTCTCATCACTACCCAAAGGTACAAGGGTTGTAACAGTGCAGTATATTAAACTCATGCTACCCCCTGCTTACCACCCAGTCCTAACTTATGCTACTTTTAATTCAATCGGTGTTTCAAAGTACTCTCGCGTGCGTGAGTGCTCGACTTAACTCATGCAGTTACAGAATATCCAACAGAAAGAGAGAGAGAGAGCCCGCCCCGTCAGGCCGCTGCTCTTCAGGGCTGGTCCTGCTCTACCCGCATCTGCCAGATACAGTAGACTATAGATCAATATACATATGCATATTATCGAGGGACTTACGAGTAACTTTAAGGAACTGGAAGTTTAAGAGAATTTTACAGTAATACGTATTTATTAGCGCTAAGGAGAATATTTGTATGCATTTAATTTTCGTTAAGTCTTTGACTTGAGTGAGTAATTTCACCTTGGAAATTACCCAAAAGCCCAAAGCTGATATTGGGGTAGGTAAGTCTTTATACATACCAGCTACACGAAAGTAATTTTTGTCATTGCTATTCGTTTATTCCCATCGTTATTGTATTGCAGCTAATCTATTTGTTTTGAATAATTTAGATCATGAATTATGTAGATAAATGAAAGAAAGTTTCCAGTGTTAGAAATGTCAGTGGTGATGCGAGCCGCTTGCCTACTCACGTGCTGTAAATCACAATTATAGTGATTGGTGAGTGCTGTTGTACTGGGCCAGTGTTTTGCTCCTACACCATTTAAACACGTAATCATTTGGCCATTGTATTGGCTTTTATAAATTATAGAACATTTATATTTAAATCGTATTTCAGCATTGCATTTTATAAACGCCGGATTGCGTTAAAATAATTTAAAATCATATGTTAAATATGTTGTGTGTAGTTGTGACTAGCGGTAAATAGTCGTGTGGCATCTTAGTGGATCCCAATATTTTGGGAAACGTTTCAAAAGATCACCCGTGAGACAATTGTTGTTTTAGATTCAGCTACTCGTAACAAAATCCAAGTAGCACGGGCTATGGTGAGCCCGCAGTGGACTTACCTGGCACAGGAGCGGGGCTGTGGCCGTGAAACAAGACGACCAAATTTGTCTCGTTGGTCATCTATAGTCAGCAAAACATATAATCTTAAAATTAGACTTAATTGATAATAATCGTGGAAATAATTGATAAATATAAATTGCAGCGGAAATTTAATTTGATTTGAAAAAGCCACGTTGATAATGCTATGTTATAAATGTTTATCGCTGTAGAAATAATTATTCATGTAATTACCTTTTAAATTTCTCAAGTGTTCGTCTTTACAGAGATAGCCTAACCCTTGGTATACCCTTTAGCAAGGCTTTGTTCCCATTGTCTTTCCAACGACTAGATTAAATAGTTGTAAACCTTGAACTTTACTCAACTTATTTCTTTTTAAATGCAATTCCCTTTTTCATTGGGATTAAGACATTCAATTATCAACAATATGTACTTTGCTTTTTCAAGCATCGCGTACTGTTAAACAGGCATAGAATTTTATGCATTTCTCTTGTCCTTTTTTTATTATGATTGTATAAAATATTATACCGTATTTGAAAAGCTTTTAACGAAGAAATAGTTGTAGAAGTCAAATAACCCAGCGAGCAAAATAGGCTCTTAAGTAACGCTTAAACAACAGATGATCAACGGTATCAACGCTGCTTTATAGTTTCACCAACGTCGTTTGACTAACTTTGCTCGAGGGAAATGAATGGAGCAGGTACACTTAAGGTGAGGGTTGGACCAACCTCACCTTAAGCAACATTGCACCTCTTGCAGCGGAGTGTGCATGCTGAGGAAGTTACACTCACTGCGCTTATACTAATATCCGAGCTGCAGTGTACCATACATTGTTTTCATATCTGCCTTTTATAAATACTAAAATGTAACTAACACAGATTTCATCCGATTGTCATGCTGATTGTGCTTTTTGAATGGCTATAACTGCAACAATTGATTGCAAGGGATATGCATGTATATTTTGCATTTTTGATGATTGCATGGTACCTGCATCAGTTCCTCCCTAGCCTTTTCCTGTTCCTTCTCCCCTTCCCTTCCCTTCCACCTCCTACCCACTGTTTAATTAACCTTGTTTCCTTTCTCAACCGCACTCTCCGGCCAATGTTTTACCTTTAAATGTAACAATTTATTGTAATCTTTTGTGTACATCTGTGTTACATATCTCCTATTGTGCTCACATCTCCATTCCCGACGATTCCTTTGTACCTTTAATACCCTGAGCTCCATCTCTGAGCTCTCTCTACCGTTCTAAAATTCACGCCATTCCCTTATTGTCCGTTCTCCTCTTCCCCTACCATTTTTCTCCCACAAACATATCCTACTCTCGTTTTCCCCTCATCACCACTTCCAATTGTCTTTCCTTACACGGTACTGATGTTCTTTAGTTTTCAAACTTCCTTGTCTGTCCTTTCCACAGGACTTTTTATTTTTGTTATTTTTTCATCTTTTATTTTTTGGTATGACTTACAGTATATTTTTCAGTTGCATCGCCTACTCCAGAATAGGTTGCTGAGAGCTGTTTTTATAAGTGGTTTATGTTATGTTAAGGTTTTCTTTTTTATTTCATTTGCATTTTGAATTACTATGAGCATGATGGAACCCTATGGCAAGTTGCTTCTGGTGTTTTTGATTACTTAATGAAAGCAAGTTGAGCTGAAGTACAGTACTGTACAGCAGAGTACTTACTGTATTTGAGAGTTTTATGTTGTTTTAGATTCAGCTACTTGGAACAAAAGTTCCAAGTAGCACTGGCTATGGTGAGCCCGTAGCGGACTTGTAAGCTTTAGTTATACCTTAAAATTGTGGCACAATTTTGCATTATATTTACTAAATATAATATCAGTATGGATAATAAGCCTACTGATTTCAAGAACACCAGAAGCAAGAATTTATTCTTATTTTGCATTATTTTGTATTATTTTTCCATTGCCTGATGTTTTTAGGTTTGAATTTCATGCTTCCTTGTATAGAAGCAGTCAAGGGTTCCAAAATTCCGTATGTGATACAAGCTTAAGTGTGACACTCTTGGAGGGTTCGCTTTTCTTATGTATGACTAAACTGGAATGAAAAAAAAATGTAGTCATGTAAAACTAAATTAAACATTACCTTGTGCAATTTCCAGTTTAGTCAGTGTGGCATGTGATGATGATATGTATAGGGAATATAAATCTTCATCAGATGGGTCATGTGTGCTTTGAGCAACAATATCAGAGACATAGGCTGAATGATGCTTAATATGACATTCAGCTGGTAACTTTGATATTTTTGAGTTATTAGTCAGCCCATCGGATTCAGATTGTATTTTTCTGGACATTTCGTGCTATGCCTGTGCACTTGTTATGATGTTATGAAATGCTTGGTTATGCGTCTTGGTGATGGCACCCACTGTGCTGTAATAGTGGTCTGTCATTTGGTGAAATATATTCTCGCATTATTATAAGTATTCATATTGCTTGAGGCTTAGCATTAAACTGTATTATGTAGAGTACAGGCTTTGATATATTTTTGTTTGCAAAATGTTCAGTAAAGTTTTTGCTTGTTTTGAGTATCATAAAGTTGTATATAATGTAAGGCATCTTCATCCAGTCATCATTATGACTAGTTCCACGTGAACTTTTACCGTGCATTTTAATTTTGTAAATATTTAAGTCTTAAAGAAGACACGCCTGAAAAGTAAGTTCCCTCAGCTGTAAAATACCCTACTGTAAGGTAGGTTAACAAAAGGAAGAAACTAGACAAACACCATCTTTCACCTTAACACCCGTCTAACACACTTCACTTCTTACAGATTTAGATGATACTTTGGCAGAACCTTCAGAAGATGAGATCAAGGATGACCAATGGCTTGGTGTTACTCTTAAAAGCCAAGGGCCTGGTGGTAAAGTTCTGGTAAGGCGTTCTTGTAAAACTGCTAATATTAAGTATGTGATAGGGTAGATGATCCTCACTGAACACTTTTATATTTTCTTCTCCTACCACCCCTATTCTTTTTGATGTGTGCATATATATCTAACTATATTTAAAATGTCATTACACAAAAAGGGTTACAACATAGGTTACATGCAGGGTACAAGGCTACTTGTCACAAGTTGTAGAGCTCCTCCAGCTCCTCTATAGAAGTCATAAATTCATTGAATTCACCGCAGTTGCAAATTAATGTTTCCAATAACATCTATATAATATTTTTATTTTAAACGGATCAGCACAACTCATTTTGATTAGTATCTCAATTTCATGTAATTATTGTTATCTATTTTAATTTACTGTTTTGCATTTGGATAATATTGTGGTCACTTAATCTGATATTATAACTTAGTGAAATGCTTTTGATCCCCAAGATAATTGAATATCAAGCCAATGAGTACTGTATATTGAGATACTGTACAGTAGTATATTCTTATTGCTAATAAAGTATGGACCATTTCTCTTGCTCTTTAAGTAATCTTTGCATCAGTGTCTGAACAGTATTTCCCTTAGAAATATTTAAGCATAATTCTATTTTATCTATCTTTTAGGTATGTGCCCATCGCTACATGCACAAGGGCAAGGGATTCCAGTGGGGCTTTGGCCTTTGCTACATTCTTTCACAAAGTCTTGATGTTGTAGACTATTTGGAACCATGTCGAGGAAAACCTGTTAATGAGTAAGTTTAGTGTTTTAGCATGAGTGTACTTATTCTCAAAGGTGGGCATTCATTCCTTAAAAGGATCTGACAGTCCCAGTCCCTGCCTTTCCCTCAAAATGGACCAATGGGTTCTGTGAAGGTCCTTTCAGAAGAAAGGAACTGGCCAAACTCAGTCCTTTATCCTTGCATTAAATATAAGTGAAATTTGGAAATAATTAATATTTAATTGAAATATGTAATTGAAGATACTGAAAATTATTAGTATTTAATATTAATAAATTAAAGTTCGATTCTAAATGCTCTAATGTTATTATTACAAAATTAATATAACAAAACTAGGACAAATATACTGATAAGTTAAATGGTCGACTTTCCCTTCATGAAGACTAGCATTTAAAAATAGCTGTCCTGAGTGTTTCAAACCAAAGAGTCCTGATCTCTTTTGGTGTGAGAACTATCTATTGTCCCACATGTGAAGAGTCCTGTCCCCAGTGACACTGGAGGGATAGGCATATTGAACTTGATGAATAAGTACCTTCAATGCTGGGTTGGGAAACACCGCCCCTTGTCTGAGGATGAATAGTTTCTGTTTCCTAGGCCCTTTGCTGGGAAAGTTCTTATAAGTTATAAGTTCTTATAACTTATAAGTTATAGAACTTATAAGTTCATTTATAAGTTATTCTTATCATATTGGAAATAATAGACATTTTGTATTTGTAAATAGCAACCGTATGCACAATTCTCTTCTTCTAGTTTTCAAGTTTAAAAAAAAGGAAAAAAGGACTAACGGAGAGTCAAATTGTCTAGAATTGCATAAATTAAATGGAGCATTGGTCTCCATTTTGTCCTCTCTGGAAAAAGAACCCCGACTTTCCCAGTCATGGTTCTCATAATGGGCGGAGTTCCAAGAACTTGATCTTGCCCACCTTTGCTTAT
>WNGS01163519.1:14733647-14755084 GCA_020271785.1 Procambarus virginalis
AAATGTTTTTCTAGAGAGTCTGACTTATTTTGGAGTCATCAGAGAAGCACAGCCTTAGGCCAAGCTGTAAAAGCAGACAAATTCTCATAACTGACTAAAGGCAGTTGCACACAGACAACAGATATCTGTAAAGGTTTTCAGTGAGCACCTCTACTTTAAATACAACCAAAATACTGTATACTGGCTTCTATTCCTGGGCAGGTGAGACATATGGATGCATGTCCTTGCACATGATGCCTCTGGTCACCACAAATAGATACCCAAGGAGCTAGGCAACTATTGTGGTTTACAACCAAGGAAAGGTCATTTGTTGTCCTTGCCGAACCCCAATAAGCCTAACAGGCTTCCTGTCCCTAAAAATGGAAAACCACACAGATGAAACACCCTTTACTGATGGGTTCTCGGTAAATCCCGAAGTTAAGTGGTGGTGCGGCCAAGCCATGGGGAGATGTACCTGCCTCTGAGACACACCTGAGCCTGCCAGGAGTGAGGACCAGAATTTAGCTGTGTCTGAGGCAAGGAAAGTTTTGGGATCACAGATCAACTCAAAATTGAGATCAACAAAAATTCAGAAAGCATAAATGTAACAAACAAGCAACTGGTTGAAGAAAATAAAGTCCCCAGAGGTAACAAAGCAAATGGTTGTTACGAAGGGGCACACACACCCTAATTGTAATGTACCTAGCTGCAACCAACGATCAGGCATATTATAGTTAGGGTGTTTAAACAAGAGCAACAGGAGTTTGCCTTGTTACAAGAGGATGCGTTATTTTATCCTGGTAGTGGCTTGCTTTAACATGGTTACCCTCTCTTGTGAGGTTTCTCTTGGCTTTGGGTTTATCTCTGATCCCTTAGCTCTTCTTGTCGCTTAGAGAGCCAGATTCTGGTCCCAACACCCATAGAGAAAGATGGGTTTCAGAGGCCTGGTGCATCTCCCTAATTCTTTCCAAATCCAACACTTAGCTCAGGAATTTACAGAGAAGCATTTGGAGAAATGGCATTTTTATGTGAACACTTAGCTTTTCATAGGCTAAATACACAACATCAATAAAATATTTTCTTACCATCGACTACTGGCACATCTGTCATGTAGAGCAACCATTTGCCCTGTTCTTTATTGTTTTCCACCTGATGCGGCCACAAAACCTCCACTTGCAGCTCATCTACTCGCCAAGGTCCACGGTTATCAACTACATACTTGTGAGACACTTCCATCCCTATTTCATCCATATTTTTAATTGCTGATTCACCAGTTACCTCTCCACCATAGAATGCTTGTTCAGGAGTCACAGATCTGAAAGTACATACAGTACCTCAAATAGTAATTTTAAAAAGAAAATGAAAAAGTATCTTCAATAAGTTGACTAACTGCAGTTGATTCTTATGTGTTTGAAATAATATTGTGTATTTTAGCTACACAAATTATGGAGAAGTTACAAAAACTATCGAAACTTAACTATGTCTTCTCAAAATTTGTAACAGAATCACCTTGTTCTACGCAAATCCAAAGAACACGTAAATCTTAAGCACAAACTTTGGTTCTTTGAAATATGTGTATGAAAATCCTTATCAAATGATTGGGTCACCATAAATACAGCATTATATACTGTACGTAAACAAGAATGAGTTGGTTAGTTTCATTGAGGTATTATACCTGTAAAATGTATTGGATATTATATCATACATAAATCATACGTACCCAATAATTGATATTTCTGCTTTTTTAATGACCTCTACACGGAAATGCAAAGGATCCTGTCGTGTCTTCTCAAAGGATGATGAGTTGGCAGCCACAGTAAAAAGAATGAATCTAGAATCAAATGGATGGCCAGACTCTCTGAAGCTTAAAATCAAAGGTCCTGTTGTGTCAGTAAGAGGATTACCAATACCACACTGAACAACAGTGGGGGACACAGTTGAGCACTGGTATGATCCAACCTGAAAATAAGACTAAACCTTAGAATGCCAACTTCAATATCCTGCTTTAAAAAGCATTAAAGTATGCCAAATGCATTTTTAATATGCTTAAAAACTGCCATTCCTTTACCAAATTTATAATAAACAAAAACATGACTTATGAGAAAAGATTTGAGGCATTAAACCTCCAAATGTTAGTAGATAGAAGGAGAGGAAGAGATATGATCACATACAAAATCATGACATGAATTGACAAAGTTGACAAGGAGGAATTATTAAAACTTGCAGTGTCTGGAACAAGGATTCACAGACTCAAGCTTAGAAAGCAAATGAGCTGAAAAAATATCCAAACGTTCTCTTTTGCAAAAAGAGTTGCGGAGAGTTTAAGTGAGGAGGTGAATGCCAAAACCACCTGCAGTTCCAAAAAGACATATGACATAGATTATAGGGAACAGGGACACCACAAACATAGCTCTTATACTGTAAATAAACATTCATTCATAGTACATATACAGAGGAGTTTCAGATTATAATTAAGCTTCCATGTGTCTGTAGCAGTTGCTATTTATCTGTGCCATCCATATCTCAACCTACAGGATCTATAATTGATAATCAACAGCTCAAAACTACTTCAAATATAAAATTACTCAACACAAATTGGCAACACCTTTATTTAAACCCTTGAACGTGCTAAATATAAAAGCACTAAACACATTCTCAAGTAAACTCAGTATTTTCAAAATTGTGATCTGCAATACCAATCCAGACTTCAAATCCTTCTTAGATGGCTACAACAGAATCCATAAGTGCCACTTGAGAAACAAATACTGTACTACCTCTAACCAATTAAAAAACAGAAAACTTAGTTGACATGCAATCCTTTATATACCTACCACACCAAATAGAATATAACTCGAAGCCTTCATCCTAAACACAGTAAGCAAATTATGTTTCATGCTATTTCTAGAATTAAAATACTGTAAATGTATAAATGTTATAAATTTTCCAATATAAAACCAATATATTGCTCAGGCTACAGAATCGAAGATTTGAAATCCATTATTGACATTCTAATTAACTGTTACTCACTTCTGCTAATATCCTATATATATAATACTTATTAAATAATAATAAAATCTTAAAATATAATTATGTGACTATGTATATTATTTCCGAGATGATTTTTGGTTCAGTATTTTGAGTTACATATCTGTTAATTATAAACTTAATCTCATATTCCACTGTATAAACGTTGCCCAAGATTTGCCCAAAAGGCTTTTTGTGATTAGTGGATCTATAAACAAATAAATTCATGCAGTACCATGTATGTATACAATATAACATAGCCAATTATACTTTTTTTATATTATTATTATTATTATTATTATTATTATTATTATTATTATTATTAATATTACTATGAGTAATACCTATGTGTAGAAAGCATTATTACAGTATGCAAATAGAGAAATTAACAAATAATAATTGAATAATTGCTGAACTAAAAAAATTCTGAATTATCAGTCGGTCAAAATAATTGCCATCAGTGAGAGAATGGGTACTACTGTACTTTATTCTCAATATGACTCCTTATCTATTCAGCATATTAATTTGGAACTCATACCTGTGACTCCTTGAGGTTAAACACAAGGGCCTTATGATGAGTGACACGCAACATGGACTGATAAGCTGGTTCACCAGTATTGGTAACTTCTACATTGAGAGGGATAGTATCTTGTTCGCCAAGTCTCAAGAGGTAATGATCTTGTTTTGCATGACGTTCCAAATCAAGACTTCCGATTACATTCAGGTCACTAACGCAGATGTCATCTAAACCACAATCTTTGGCGAATGTTCCCTCAAAGTACCTGAAATATTACAATTCAACATTAATAAGCCTCAAAGAGAGTGATATATCTGGTTTACCTAATTTGAGAGCTACTCATAATTTACCAAAGTTCAATGTAAAATTCATTTTATGATCAATTTTAATTTTTTTTACTAACTGATGGTAAAAATAAAGATTCTGAAATACAAATCTCAATCACACCTGAGTGCTTCTTGTTGGTTGAGGATTGGGTAGTCATCAATGTCAGGGACCGGGTCCCCTTCAGCCACAGGACGAGGTTCTCGCTGGATGATTTCATAAGACAGCTTGAACCTGAGTGGACGAAGTATATCTCTTGGTGCATCCTGTAGAAAATATGGGAGGGTACAATTGAAGTTTCTTTCCACTGCTTTATTTCTAAAGTGTTAAAGCTGAAATATTGAACAAAATTTCTTGCTGTTATATTTCAATATCTGATGGGTAAGGCACATCTCCTATGTACATTTGCTTATGTAAATAAGTAATAAAATATAAAAGTTAATTCAGGTTTATTTGATAAAAATTAAATAACAAAATAAATATTATATAATTAATTTCTCCCAGGATAAATTTCACACATCTTAGTGGAAGTATTAGGACTAATGACTGACAAAGAAATGAACTATAACAATACCAATACCTGTACTATAAGAACAACAATACCCACAGCATCAATAACATCAAAATAACAAAAAACACAACACTAATACAAGCAATAATAAACTTACAATAAGACATCAACAACAAAACTGTAATAATAGCAACTACAGTAATATTGAGAATTACCAAGTAGACCATTATTTATAAATAATGTTTCACCTGTAAGGACTTTATAAAGGGGACAAAACAGTGGTGACCCCGCCCCCCCCGGTGCCTGGGATCGAACCTGGGACCACAGGATCACGTGTCCAGCGTGCTGTCCGCTCGGCAGGCCGGCCTCCCGGTCGTGTGTGTGTGTGTATGAAGGGAAAAGGAAGGGGGTCACGGTGTAGACAGAATGGCCACCACTACAACCTTTCCTCTTCCTGTGTGACGCGGTGATGTGTTTATGCCTCAGAAGGGTATGCTGAACAACTACTCTTACTGTCCATTCACTGTCTATTTATGGTAGGCCCCAGGCCAGGCTCGGGGAGTAGAAGATTTCCCGAGACCCTCTCCAGGTATGCTCTCCAGGTAGTGTGTTTTGGGAAGTTAGAGACTTACCCTTAACCTCCGAGTTAGTTAAAAGAAATAATTCATGAGTAGGATCATTGTTTGGAGATCCTCTTTGTATGTATTGCAGTAAAGTACTATGCTCTTTCTAGAGTGAAGTGAGGATATGGATGTACTATTACCTGATCCCACCTTTTTAATTTTTGTGGCTCTATTCCCACTGACCAACCATCAATTTGAAGTGATTTGTATGGTCCCATTAAACAACCATTGTTGATGATCCTATTGTGTCTTTTCTGGTGATGACATAGTAGTTATGTCAGTGTGCAGAGGACTTTCAAGAAATATCTTGGATATCATTCTAACATTCGTGAAATTCCCTTTTGTTTTGATGTACTAGCTATTAAATTCCTGAATAAATGTAAGACAAACATCTAGTTTTCATACTTTTAAGGCAGTCTTGCAGTGACAGCAGTGTGATTTGGGAAACCATAGTCACACACGTTTTGTAAGGCTATTGAATGAACACAGTAGTGGGTACATAAGCCCTTAATTGGTTGAATGTAAAATGTGCTAGTTAAAATGAGGTGGTATTAAAATTGCATTAAAAACATCCCGAACCATATTATCAAATCTGTGACAAATATTGAGATATCACAAACATCATCAAATTTGTGAACAACACTAAAACTTACAGACAGCAAAGGCAATATTATTTCCATGCAAAATTACCTACACAAACTAAGTAAATGGCAAAAACTGGCAAATGATATTTGATACATAAAGATGCAACACCTTGCATGTGGAATACAACAATGTACATCCAAATTTTCACATTTAAAATGCTGCCTTGCTCTCTGTGGGAAAAGAAAAGGCCCTTGGACTAACAGCCCACCAATCACTGACAGCGGCACAGCAAGTAAGAGTAACCTTAAAATAAAGCTAGCTAAACTCTAAGACATATCAAACATGCCTTTGAAAATATCGACTAGAGAACAATCATACTGTTTGAAAAAATCACTGTGCATCCCTACCTCAACTACTGTAGTCAAGCAAGGCATCCACACCTACAGAAAGATATTTCATCACTGGACTAAGTTCAATACTATGATAGGTTCAGGGCTACAGGACTGACATTTCTCCCAATAAGGCATGACAGAACTGATCTCAAGAGTGACAGTTATCATATTGAAAAAGTTTTAATACTTAAACCCCAACCACTTTGGGGTTTAAGTATTAAGTATATGCTCAACAAGGCTCAACCACTCCATCGAGCCTGGCCTCCGGCTGGGCTCGGGATTAGAAGAACTCCCGAAACCTTCTTTATGTATGCTCCAGGTATGCACTTTTTTAAAAATTAAGGTGGCATATGGGAGCCATCAGCTACAAGTTTATTAAGCCATAAAACAAAATAATAATAAACCTATGGAACAACCTCCCTGATGAAGATACCTAAACAGGGATGATAAAAAGATGATAAATAATGAAATACTCATTGAAGCTTCATCAGTCAAAACGAGGGAATCCTTTACAAAGCCAAGAGGTTTCTTAACTCTGACAAGGCCACCAAAGTATAAAAGCTGTCAGATAAATTCAGGTAAAATAAGGTGGAAATACAATATTAATTTAATAATGTATTTTCCAAACAAAAATTAATTAAAATTTATGCAACTTTAGTACAGTATACAGTAATCCTAGGACTAGCATTCAAAGATTAAAATGGTCCTGTTGCCCAGTACCTAACTAGAGATACTTGGGATTCTGTATACTCTGTAGCACTTGAGTTTTGACATAACCCGTGGTTAGCATTGTACTCAAGCACACACACTAGGTGAGTACTAGGTGAGTACACGCAGCTTGCTAGCCTTATTGAGTCATGCTTTGTTATCATCAACATGTTATACTTTATTCATATTTAATGTGTTGTAAATATGTTATACATTATTCATATTTAATGTTGTGTGAATATGTTATACATTATTCATATTTAATGTGTTGGGAATATGTTATACATTACTGTATTCATATTTATGAGCTGTGAAAATGTTATACTTTATTCATATTTAATATGTTGTGAATATGTTATACATTATTCATATTTGCTCTGCCTTCCTGCTAAAATTAAATAAAAATATGACATTGCTCTTTATCAGACTTAAGACAGTCCACTGACTATACATTAGAACAGAGATCTTGTTAAGTAGCTGGATAAGGAAGAGTCTGGCACTATGTTAGTTGCAACTATGGTATTAGATGGTATTTGAAGCACAAATGTTTACAATATTAAGCCCCAAAGGAAGTAGTTAAAAGATATTCTATGCACAATTGATAATGAAAGCTTTTTTGGAATATGGAAGAAATTGACCTGGTCAAACTTCAACAGCACTCATTAAGTGGCTCAAACAGTACATGAATGAAGTTGCACCACTATCCTTCCCTCAAGTAACTTGTAAGTTTTATTTTAAGGAACTAATACATTTGTATTAGTTGTATTCAACTGTCACAGGAATCTTACTTTTTCAGTTTTATGCAAAAATGTAAATCCAACAACTTGCTGGCCCATATTTATTTGGATTCTCAGGAATATACCGTATAGTACATCAGTTTAATTTCAAGATAAACATTTAAATTTCTTGAAGACCTACCAGAAGGTAAACTATTTCTCGGGAGCATTGAAAAATGCCCATATCCTCTGGTCTTAGATTGATGTCACGCTGCACAACGCTGGGCCGGTCATGCAGGCCATCAGAAAAGCGCACCCTTGCAATTGGCTGGTCCTTATAAACCCTTTCTTCAATAGTGTACTTAAGTCGTAGACCGGTTCTTGTTCCAGCATTATTGTCCATTTTGAAACATGCATCAAATGAAAAGCTGTAAAATTGTATACATTTAGTTGACTGATTTACTGTCTTCATAGAATTAAGGTTTTTCATACCTGTATTAAAAATGGGTTTCTGTCATCAACCACTTATAATTATACTCAATACAGTACTACAAGTTTTCCTATATTTGCATACAAAATTACAAAGACAAGAATTATATATTTTTGTAACTTACTAATAAATACATTAAATATATGAAGAACTCAAATAAAGAGTATCATAAATATACAGGAACATATTATATAAAAATAAATATAAAATGGGTGTACCTGCAAACACCAACATAAGTGTTTATAATTTCTTTAAGAAAAACACAGTGGAAAAATTTAAGTGATAAATTTAACACATACAATACTGTGTTGAATGTAAAAATAAAGTTTGAAACAAATGTCAGCATTAAAACTATTTGAGCACCTATCCCAACTGGTGCGAGAACTTTATTGTTGTAACATTTTCTAAAAAGTAGTTACAATATATAAATCAATGAATCAATAAAATTATTATGATCTACAAACTCAAGTATTGTTTACCATGTTTCTGATGCTCCAAGGTCTTCTCTGCAGCCTTTTTTACTGGGATCAATATTCTGAAGCTGACCTTGTGATTGTACTTGAGTCTGAATGTCAATAATTGGCCGAGCTCTGCAGTAAAGTGAATGCTAATCAAATATTTGCTTTGTACAACATTTCAATTACAGTAAATGCATTTATATTAATAATAGAAAAAATAGAGGCAGCACCAACTAAGAGTTCAAGGTGCAAGAAGCCTCGATGAGGTGTTCCACAAGTACTCAGGTCTGGTTTACTCTTATTTCACCTATACACTATTACATATGTATATGTATATATATATATATATATATATATATATATATATATATATATATATAGTATATATATATATATATATATATATATATATATATATATATATATATATATATATATATATATATATATATATATATATATATATATATATATATACTAAAAACTGCATTTGCATTCTTTGGTTACCTGATCAAAAGAACCCTGTCACTGCAAAAAGATGACGTGAGCAGATCAGGATAACCATTCCCATCTAGATCCATACCACCACTCAAGGAATAACCAAATGCATCATAGGGTTTACCAGGCATGTCCTCAGCATGAATAACCTGAAAGAAAAGAGGTGTGTGTGTGTCACACAAACATTAAGTATAAATAAGCTAAAAACTAAAATGAAACTCAATATTCAAATACTATCAGATATCACAAATTAGATCATCTGTAGGTGTTTTAATATTGCTAGTGCAAAATGTATTAAATTAAAAATGCACAAGTGTTAGTATTCATACCTTACAACACATAAAAAACTAGAGAATCCTGGTAAGTAAATATAACTGCACCATATATACAACTGGTTTATGATCTACTAAATCTATGATAATGGCTCTTAACATAAATAAGCTGATTATCTACTATCAAAAACAGCAAGCCTGTTTTTGTCAATTTTCAATAGCATACTTCATAGAATAGCACAAAGGCAGAGTACCTTACTCAAGGTTTTGGCTCTGATTCCATGAAAAAATACAAATACAGTATATAATTGTAATTTGCTAAGGCACTGCAAGAAAACAGTTAGGCATTTAAATAATACTAAAACTGCAAAGAAAAATAAAGTACAGTATATTAAATATAATATAGTAATAATAAATTATACCTGCACAGGTTCCTTGATTAGCCCATTATTGGATCCTAAATATATGTAAATAACTCCTCTTCCTTCATAGGGAGCTCCAATAGCAACATCTTTGTACCCATCATGATTCAGATCACCAAGGGACGTCATGGAAAATCCAAACCGACTTTCTCCTGGAGCACCTGGTCCAAGGAAGAGAGATAGAAATGGTTAAAATACAAGTTTGATGCACTCTCTCTTCACCATATTAACACTATACATCAACAGTATACTAAATGCACAATAAGTAACTGGTTTAAACTTTTAATTCCAAGGGCCCCAATTGACTCTAAAATTTCTATTCTGAAAACTTTAACAAAAGGCATTAGCATTTACTCAGCTATTCAATAATATCTTAATGTTACTGCGAGATAAAGAACATAAAACACTAAAGAATGTATTATTTTGTAATTTCTTATCTACAGTTATACCATAATTGAAATACAAGACAATATTTTTCAAAATGCTATGTGTGTGTGTGTGTGTGTACGACAAAAAAGAACACCTCATTACATCAATGTACATTACATTTGTCCTACAGTTTATGCAATTTTCTGAGCTACTTAGATGCTCCCTAAGACAAGCTTACTGAATGTTCCATATTACAGGATCATGATATCCAGGATAAGATGATCTTCTGCCGGGTCATGCTAGTGCTAGGGAGGCACTGGAAACTGTTCAATCCAGCCCATGAGTGAATACATTACTGACATCCATAAACATTTACACCCACTCCAAGCCCTACCTGGTATCACAAGAGTTGCCCAGTAATATACAGACCCACCTACTAATCTCTCAACTGGCCACCTCCTCTCGCCCCACTCAGATATTACATTCAGGTCCCTAGCCTCAAGACATATTACATTCCAAATTTAGTGCACTGCATCATAACTGATGACTTTTGAACATAAATTCCCCTGTCATATCCACTTAAATTCATTGATTATAGTAACTCTTCCCATTCCAACTAAATTCTGAGTGGAGTAAATTGAAGGGGTTGAATGTTTGTTTTGTTTTTAACAGGTGGATACTGGGGCAAATGACTTCAGACTTCTGTCAGCAGGCTTAGAGCTTACCCATCCCATAGCTTATAAGGAATTACCCATTCTAGAGCTTGCCCATCCCACAGGATCCCATAGTGCACCTAGCTCTCTTTCCCCCTTCCCTATTGTGGACCCCAAAGCATGATAGGTCTTGGGGGCCCTCCTTCCATATCTGGACCGAGGGTGTTTGGGGCCTCTTTCAATTAGTGAGATTCATACCATCCTCTGGAATCCTGGTTTTATTACCTCTGAGCATGATGATAAGTTTTTGTTTCCAACCTAACCCATGGCATTCTAGCCAAAAATAAAGTTTTTTTTTGCCTAACCTGGTTTGTCATTAGTTTATCATACTTCTCTGTGCCCAGTAGCAGCTTTATGCTGTTACTTCCAAAATCAAGCTAAATATTTTTCCTTAATTTTTGCATCATGATGCCCTGTACATACTAGGCTTGTATAGCTCAGTTGCTTTGAAGAACGTTCAAGCTGAGCTAATTACAAGAATATGCTAGTCACCAGTGTGCCCCAGCAAGCATGATCTTTGAAAGTTAACCAATCTCAAGGTGTGCTTCTTATCAATTCCATGTTTCGTCATCTGAGCTTGATCAGTTCAATTTCAAATTCAATGCCAGAAATCCTGGATGCACCATTGGTGAACTGAACTTGGATGACATTCCTCAAGGATATTCTTGGTTTTCCTGCTTGGAAAGCCTGTCGAGTCCTGCTGCATGGATACAGAATGTCATCCAGCACTGATTATGAGCCTGTCCAATGGGACAGTCAGTATGCTTGTCTAACTAACTATATATTTTATAAAAGTAATTTGTCATGCTTATACAGTGAGCTCCTGCCTGAACAGAATTCGATTCTTCAGAAAGCCATATACAACAGTAAAGCATCAACAACTGCCAGTGGTTAACCAGAAATATGTAGAAAATGTTCCGGTGGAGATGATGTGTGTGTTCATTAACTGGAACTTGCATGGAGAACTGGATGTGACGTGACCGTCAACACTTATATTTCTGTTCATATGCCAGAAAGGTAAATGTAAATTTTAAATGTAATTTTTATCATATTTGTATTATTTAAAAAATAGTATATATTATTTATATACTGTAATATATAAATAAGAACCCCACAACATATGCCTAACTCCTTGGTACCTATTTACTCATAGGTAAGCAGAAGCATTAGGAAAAAGCAAATGTGCCCAACCATTTCTGTCTCACCCAGGAATCAAACCCAGGATACCTGATTGTGAGTCGAGATTGAAGCCAATTGTACTATGAGACCCTATATATGTGTGAAATGTACACAGATGTGTTCTATCACTTGTAATAAGAATAACCTTAAATTTGGTGATACAGTATACAGCAAACTTGAGATGCAACAGTACTGTAATTCAGGTGTAGTGGAAGGGGGAAGGGGGGTCTGGTAAACAGTACTGTACTTCAGGTGTAGTGGAAGGGGGAAGGGGGGGAAGGTAAACAGTACTGTACTTCAGGTGTAGTGGAAGGGGTCTGGTAAAAATCTGTCTGTTCAAGCAGGAGAGAACTGTATTGACAGAACTTCATAACTAGAATTCTAACTGGCTACACTACAAGTACATATACATATACAGAAATGCTTGTATAAAAATAGAGAAGAGCCTTTAGCACAAAGCCATAGTCACTTCAAACAGTATGAAGTCATAATAAAAAAAAGAAACTTAGAACAAAGAGATACAAAATGCATATGAAAATTTGATGTTAGTTTCACTACAATATGTACTGTTCTGTATTATACAATATATAAGATATTCATATTGTTGACTTTAACATACAACTAGAAGAATTCCACATAAAACTAAATACTAAACAAATAACTATCCTGTCTAATCACGCTTCACCTTGAATATCTGATGGAAGTGTCCTGGTAATCTTGTCGTATGTAAGACCTAGACCTTGGATAAGAAAGTAGCATAAAGTGACTATTTTGATACATAATTAATAGTTTTGCATCACGCTTGTACAGTCAGTTACTTGACAAAACATTGCTTCTGGTATCATGAGATCCTGAAAATTTACAAATTAGGCTGAAACGTGTTTATTACAATTACACGTGTACAGTATATATAATAGTTAATGCATGAGTGTATATGTTTGTACATATGTACAGTATGTTTGTACATTCTTGTATATGAATAAATAAATAAATAAATATGTATTATGTATGTTTAGGCAGGCTTTGATTTACACAGTATTATAGAACGTGAATTCAGTGAAACTCATGTAAGCACTTTTATACCAAGTTTTAAAGTGTTCAGGTGAATTTTGAATGCATTAAATGAGATTAGAGCACAAATTAATACATAATAGTGCAGATAATCTGCAGTGTCAGACTCACACTGATATTAAATTCTTATGCAGTACTTAAAAAAAAATTAATTACTGTACTGTATATTCTTACAAACTTTCACATCTCAAGCATTCTAAACTTCACAATGGGGTGAATTTGTGGCTGAAAATGGAAAAAGTGTTAAATATTAATGTTAATATAAATTAAGAAGCTAAATGTAGATGACAAGCTTATTTTTGTGTTGGCCACTCAGTCACTCTCATAAACAAGACCTGCTTACCCACAAGCTTACCTTATTACCTTTAGTCAGGGTCACAACAACATTCTCATCTCCTAAGCCAAGCATAGATCTTTGCATAGATCACTGCCAATCACAAAGAGGAAGGGAAACACGAGGATTCTCAATACTGTCCTGAATAGCAGTAAGAGGATACAATTCTTTACACTCAGCAAATCTCATCAAATCAAAATTTGACATAAAACAAATGCCAAGTAAAGTTCTACTTACAGGAACTAAAAGCTTATTTTGACCACCTGACTACTGCCACCGGTCCTCAAACACCAAGTGGCAGCACCAGACCTGTTAAAATTGAGCAGTGATTTTGGCTGTTAAGCAAAAATGATCAAAGTAGGCTTTTGGAACCCATAGAACACAGCACGCCTGCAAGGCAGGTGGGTAAGAAAATCGCTGCCACTCTCACCGAGAAAGGATGTGAATGAACAACTTGTCCAAGTAGCTTCAGCAGGTGTGGTCAGCAAAAACGAGGACAAGGAATCTAACTCATCAAGTAAACAACTCAGAATGAAGTTGAGAAATGATCTCAGAACAGGACAAGAACTTAAAAACATTCACTAAACAAGAGTGATTTTTATATTGAACTCCAATTAGATGCTGACCCACAGGGAAAACCTGAATGTGGAGCTGCCAAGAAGCAATGCCACATGGCATACTGAGTCCAGTTGACAAACACAAGAGTGTCTCCATCTTGAACCACACCAAGGATAAGTAAACTTTCTTTCAGTTCCTGAAATCTACAAGACGGACATAACAAAAAGAGTAAGCACAGAAGAAGAATGGTGGAGAGTAATGTTCTGTCAGACAGCCTGTCAAGCCCTACATACTAGTGATGAGAGAGGGGCCTAAAGATGTTGAATTATTAGGTAAAACAATCTGATCTTCATAAAGAAGGCAATAGATTCTCCCTGTAAATGCCACATACAAAGATCAGCAGAAAGCCTCAAGGTGTTCATGCAATACTAGATGCAAATTGTCTATGTGACTAGTAAAGAAGGAAAAATAGGGTGGTTTTGTGCACCAGGGGAGTATATTTATAAGCAAAATTTGAGCAATACTGTGAAACTAAGGAACAGCACACAAGTGGCTAAGAGTACAGTACTACTCAAAATTATTTGTAAACAAAAATTTCTGGAATAAATACAGTAATATTTTATCGCTGACCATGGCAATAAAAACACTACGGAAGCTCTTGTATTTTCTATAACTAAGTTTCTTACTAAATACTACAGAACAGCTGAATAAAAAATTACACGTTCAGTACTGGTATACTTTATCATATTTTACATTATTAAAAATTCTCACATTGCACTGCTCAACTGAATTGCAATGAGAAAAATATCTAATGCCACCTGAGCTTTTCTTCCACTTGCCATATTATTACATTCAAAACAATGTGTAGGTAAAACAAATCAAGATTTCTTCGGAGACAAACCTTCAATCTTTGTATAAGGATGATTGTGAACGAAGCCTCCATCATTATTCATATAAACATACACAGCTCCGCTGGTAGTGCTACTGTAGTAAAAGGGAGCACTAACAATAAGGTCATCACGCCTGAAATTAAAACACATAATTATATATACTCTCTCTATATATATTTTGTTTACAGCCTGTACAATATCTATTTTTTCACATATAGTATTTATTATTTAACACAAACATTAAACAGTCAATTATGAAATTACTACTGCCCACAGGATGGATGTAGGATGAATAATAAATAATACCGTCGAATCATATCAAATAATACTGACCTGTCCCCATTAATGTCTAGAGCAAGAACTTCAAATCCAAAGCTTGAGGCAAACATTTCCCCACTGAGTATCAGGTCTACTCGCAGAAGACTCACACCAATCTTCTCACGAGTGAAAAACACTACTTGGCCAGTTTCATTAGCTCTTGGGGCACCACCAACATAAGACATGTAGTTACCGAAGAAATGCCCTGCTGTCACCGAGTAGCCTGAAAAAAGTAAATTTAATAAGTTTATGAAATCGAGGAAATTAATCCAAATACTTGTATGATTCTTCATGGAGCTGCTCAAAGGTTATCTTATGCCATACATTTTTCCTTTAATGAAGAATATGCATAAATTACTACTAAAAAAATGAAGATCAAACATAAATTTTACAATACATTCAAGCATAAATAACACAAGTTTTTATCATCCTGATGATTTTGTCAGAAATTAAGGATGACTGTAGTGATAAAAAGCAAATGACTTCATACCTAAGTAACTGTACTTGTCCACAGGAGACTCATTTTCAGTAACTGGGCCAAAATACTGTGTTTTGTCCTTGAGCAAAAAGTTATCCGAAATATTGGAAGTGTGGACTGTCCCCCGCCATGTGTATGGTCCAGGCACCCAAGAACTGCTTCATCATCCAATAGTAAGCCACTCGTGCCAGCCTGACAGAACCCATACTGCTGATGACCTCTGAAAATCATTAATAAATTATTACTGCTATTAAAACAGCAAAAGAAACAAATTATAAATGCTGATGCTGATCAGCATCACCTGAACTGATGATTAAGACTAATATTGATATAATTTTGTTTGATATTTTTTTAACTGTAGAGATTCACAAAACCGTTTGTAAAAAATAAAGTACAGAAGGTAACAAAATGCCCTTTATGAGAGAGCACCTCAGTAGTCTTCCTAGCCGCCCACCCGGGTAGCTGACATACTTAACTACTGCACCAGATCTCATTGATTCACAAGTGCCTATCAGGAACCAGGACCAGAATAAGACCTCTTCAATCAAGGCAGAGACGTCTGGATATTTAAGATCAACTAGAGTACCCAAGAGAAACCCACAAAAAATATAAGCACACTTAGAGTTTACCTGGAGTCAGTTCTGAGTGTTTCTGTTCCCAAGACTGGCTAGTTTCATTATAACTTGATCTACAAGATTGTTGCTTAGAGCAGCCTGCAGGCTCACATATATATTACATCTCAACGTCTTATTTTGTCGTGTATACCTTACCATGAGGTTACCTTGAGGTGATTTCAGGGTTTAGCGTCCCCATGGCCCGGTCGTCAACCAGACCTCCTCGTTGCTGGATCGGTCAATTAGGCTGTTGGACGCAGCTGTTCGCAGCCTGACGTATGAATCACAGCCTAGTTAATCAGGTATCCTTTGGAGGTGCTTGTCAAGTTCTCTCTTGAACACTGTGAGGGGTGGGCCAATCATGCCCCTTGGCATACCATTGGCAAAGCTATCCCAAACTATGTCGGCAATCACTGTATGAGTCAATCCACTGGTGTCACTCATGTGCCCTACTGGCAGCATCACAAGCCACCAGCTGTCTAGATGGTTCATGTCCATAGCTGTCTACATCTATCCCCACCGGATGTTTATGGTCAATGTTCAGCCAAGATACTGCCGTGCACCTGGCACCCCTTGTCTGTGTGTATGTGGAGGTAGCTGGTTAGCCTTACCCATGTCTTGTTTACCTTCTCTGGCAGATACTTTCCCATACATTTCCATACTTGTCTCTGCAGTCTATTTGAAGTGCCGTCCATCTTTCCACTTGTTGATTTAGGGCCACCCTCTTCCCACCTTAGTGCATTACTATTAGAACCTGCCTTTTGCATGGGCTATGGCATGCCTATGCTCTTTTGTGAAGCCATTGGCCTCTGTCTTTGTGTCTATGGCTGTTTGCCTTGGCTATTGTGATAGTGGCTTTCACCCCACTGTCATTCATACTCCGTGCTTTACAAGCCTTGGCAGCCCAGTGGGCCATGGATCTCATGTGTACTTTTGTCCTTCATTTGTGCTCATTGGTGCTCACTATAAAATGTTTCCTATGTTCCTCCAGCTCAATGTATCATTCTTTTAAACTATGAATTTCCATTTTTTCTCCTTCGATTGGGGATTTGTGGGGCTTTGGCATGTGCAGCTTTTGCAGTCAGTCATTGGTGTGTTGCTGGGTTTGGCAATCAGGCTGTTCCTTTCAGGATTTTGAGGGTGTTCTTGAAGCTTACCTTTGTTCTAGCAACCCCTGGATTTTGTGGTGATCTCATGGGGTCAGCCCCAGTAAGGAAGGGCAGGTCTCCGAGGGTGGAATAACTCTTTAAGGCTTGACTGGACCGTCTATGCTTGGAGAGCTACTGGAGGAAGGTTCTCCCAAAATATAGATAACATATTAAAGAAAAAATGCCCAGTTATGCCCCCCCCTTCTTGTAATAACTTACAAACATGTACTGTACATTAACTAGACACTTAAACCATGAAATAACAAGATTTGTACTGCAAAACTGGACTGATTTAGCATTTCCTAACATTATTTTATTAACAACATAATGTAAATCTTAGAGGAGGATTATTTAGGTCTACCTACAGAATAAGCAAAGGTGGGCAAGATCAAGTTCTTGGAACTCCGCCCATTATGAGAACCATGACTGGGAAAGTCGGGTTCTTTTTCAGAGAGGACAAAATGGAGACCAATGCTCCATTTAATTTATGCAATTCTAGACAATTTGACTCTCCTTAGTCCTTTTTCCTTTTTTTAACTTTGAAAAACTAGAAGAAGAATGTGCATTAGGTATGCTATTTACATACAAAATGTCTATATTTCCAATATGATAAAGAAATAACTTATAATGAACTTATAAGTTCTATAACTTATAAGTTATAAGAACTTATAACTTATAAGAACTTTCCCAGCAAGGGCCTAGGAAACAGAAACTATTCATCCTCAACAAGGGCGTGTTTCCCAACCCAGCATTGAAGGACTTATTCATCAAGTTCAATATGCCTATCCCTCCAGTGTCACTGTGGACAGACTCTTCTCATTGGGAAAAGATGTTCTCACACCAAAGAGATCAGGACTCTTTGGTTTGAAACACTCAGGACAGCTATTTTTAAATGCTAGTCTCATGAAGGGAAAGTCGACCATTTAACTTATCAGTATATTGTCCTAGTTTTGTTATATTCTTTTGTAATATAACATTAGAGCATTTAGAATCGAACTTTAATTTATTAATATTAAATACTAATAATTTTCAGTATCTTCATTACATATTTCAATTAAATATTAATTATTTCCAAATTTCACTTATATTTAATGCAAGGATAAAGGACTGAGTTTGGCCAGTTCCTTTCTTCTGAAAGGACCTTCACAGAACCCATTGGTCCATTTTGAGGGAAAGGCAGGGACTGGGACTGTCAGATCCTTTTAAGGAATGAATGCCCACCTTTGAGAATAAGTACACTCATGCTTAAAACACTAAACTTACTCATTACAGGTTTTCCTCGACATGGTTCCAAATAGTCTACAACATCAAGACTTTGTGAAAGAATGTAGCAAAGGCCAAAGCCCCACTGGAATCCCTTGCCCTTGTGCATGTAGCGATGGGCACATACCTAAAAGATAGATAAAATAGAATTATGCTTAAATATTCTAAGGGAAATACTGTTCAGACACTGATGCAAAGATTACTTAAAGAGCAAGAGAAATGGTCCATACTTTATTAGCAATAAGAATATACTACTGTACAGTATCTCAATATACAGTACTCATTGCTTGATATTCAATTATCTTGGGGATCAAAAGCATTTCACTAAGTTATAATATCAGATTAAGTGACCACAATATTATCCAAATGCCAAACAGTAAATTAAAATAGATAACAATATTACATGAAATTGAGATACTAATCAAAATGAGTTGTGCTGATCCGTTAAAATAAAATAAAATATTATATAGATGTTATTGGAAACATTAATTTGCAACTGCGGTGAATTCAATGAATTATGACTTCTATAGAGGAGCTGGAGGAGCTCTACAACTTGTGACCAGTAGCCTTGTACCCTGCATGTAACCTATGTNTTTACCTGGTCATCATTAAAACCACGTTGCGTGTTTCTGCTGTGGTAATTTCTTGAATAATCATCAGGATCTGTTCTTGATATAAATCGAGTTCTCTCACGAGAATAATCATGGTGATCTTCAATACCTGTTCTGTGATTCCAGTGAGGGTCAGTCCTGCTGTTGTCATCATGGATATCATGTAAACCATGATAATTTCTTCTTGTATCTACCGGTGATATTGATTTAATCCTCTCACCTTCCTGAGAATATCCATGATGACCTTCAGTTCCTGCTCTTCTGTCATTCCACTGAAAGAGGTCCCTGCCATCATTCTCATGATTTCTATTTCTCTCATACTCATGTGAAGTTCTATGTCCTGTATCAACTTTTGCTCTGTTATGTTCTGAATGGGTTATTGAACCATGATTATCAACATTCCTTTCACCATATCTATCACCATCATAATTTCTTAAATGATCTCTACTGAGTTCTCTTCTAGATTCATGTGTATGTGTCCCTGTAAATGAATCCTCACCACTTTGTCTAGCATTTTCTCTGTTAATACTGTCCACTTTATGAGAACCATCTACTCTCAAGCCTCTGTCTGACTCATGTGATGAAATTATACTCTCACCAACTCTTCTTTCTCCATATACATTAAATATTTCACTTCCATCTCTGTCAGGCCTTCTATCAAATCCAACAGTTTGTGTTCTAGAATCCCCACCATCAGCTGTCCTCCTTTCTTCATTAGAAATTCTTCTATAATTCCCATCTGTAATTCCATGTCCTCCAGAATACGTTCTTCTAATGGTCCCATCTCTGGTAACAGATTCAACTCTATGAGTATTACTGTGCACTTGCCGACCATGTTCACCTCTGTTATATATAGCGGATGAGCCTGACCCTTCAAGCTCATCAATATTTGTTTCAGAATTTGCATTGTGTCGTGCACCTTGACCGGAATATGAAGCCCTGCGATTTTCCCACCGCGGCTGACCATCTTCAAGATCCCTATCAGAAGTTCTGAAACTTGAAGTAGATGTTCCCGTATTAAATTGCCTATGTCCACCATGGTCACTCCACCGTCCACTTGGTATATCTTCCTTTTTTACAGTTACGCTCTTGCTTTCATGACGTGTTTCATGGAATTTTGTTCCTCCATCAGGTGAGGTTCCAGATGAAGTGCGAGTCTCTTCATGATAACTAACAACGCCATCTCCATCTGTGTCAAGGTTATTAATCTCTTTATTCTCTTCATCAAATTTAGATCTATCTGAAGAAGAATAAACCCTTCGACTGACTCGAGTATGTGTTCTCCCATGTTCTCTAGCACCAGCTTGATCAAAGCCACTTCCTTCTTGATCTACATAAGAGCCTGAATCAGACTTGCCAAAACCAGATGAGGATGATGATGAAAAACTAGATGATGACGAACCAGACGAGAACCCATGAGATGACGATGTTCTTTCAGTGGATACAGAGAGTTCCTTGTCAGATGTTGTTTTAGAAGTCTTCTTTTTTATTGTAGTAGTATTGGTCACCTTTTTAGTTACTGTCTTTGTTATCTTTACACCTCCAACACCAGCTCCAGCTTCACCTGGCTCTTGTGTTTCACTAGGGACTTGACTACCAGGGCCTAGATGGCTAGTTGTTTCTAATTCGCCTTCTACATCCAGGCCCGTTAGGGGGCCAGTTGAGGACCCTTCCTGTCTTCGGAGAATCAATGGGTTTACAAATTTTGGGTCAATTTCACATTCTCCAACACCTGTAAGGTGAGAGAACACATACAATACTTAATAATTCAACATCATAGTCCTTTCAAGCACAAAAGAAGCACTAATATTAAAATTAGCTTTAAAGTTTTACATATTTAGAGATAGGGTATAATGGAAATATAAAATAAATTGAAAAATTTCTGTATAGTACAGAAATACAGTAAAAAAATATATATATCACCTGAAATATGAGAATGGAAAGAGTGTGGTACAGGGATGTCAAATAAGACAAAAAGTATGATTAGGGCTTAAATGAAAAAATGTTTTTCTAGGAGTCTGACTTATTTTGGAGTCATCAGAGAAGCACAGCCTTAGGCCAAGCTGTAAAAGCAGACAAATTCTCATAACTGACTAAAGGCAAGTTGCACACAGACAACAGATATCTGTAAAAGGTTTTCAGTGAGCACCTCTACTTTAAATACAACCAAAATACTGTATAATGGCTTCTATTCCTGGGCAGGTGAGACATATGGATGCATGTCCTTGCACATGATGCCTCTGGTCACCAAAATAGATACCCAAGGAGATAGGCAACTATTGTGGTTTACAACCAAGGAAAGGTCATTTGTTGTCCTTGCCGAACCCCAATAAGCCTAACAGGCTTCCTGTCCCTAAAAATGGAAAACCACA
>WNGS01163519.1:14757207-14767801 GCA_020271785.1 Procambarus virginalis
ACATTACATTTGCTTGGGTTAAACTCTAACAACCACTTTGTTGGACTATTTCTTCAGATTTTCCAGGTCTTCTTGAAGCCTCAAGCTGTCCTCCTCTTCTTAATCCTTCTCATAATTTGGCATCGTCAGAAACATTGAGAGGAATGAGTCTATACCCTCTGGGAGATCATTTACGTATATCAGAAACAGGATAGGTCCGAGTACAGAGCCCTGTGGGACTCCACTGGTGACTTCACGCCAGTCTGAGGTTTCACCCTCAGTGTAACTCTCTGCTTCCTATTGCTTAGGTACTCCCTTATCCACTGGAGCCCCTACCAGTTACTCCTGCCTGTTTCTCCAGCTTATGCACTAGCCTCTTATGGGGTACTGTGTCAAAGGCTTTCCGACAGTCTAAGAAAATGCAGTCGCCCACCCTATTGAGTGTTCAATAGGCGGGGCTGAAAACTGATTCTCGACTCTGAAGGCACACCTAGGTTAGTACATGTAGGCAAGTACACACATTAATGCATCTTGTGTAGATTACCGTACTTCAACTGTCTTTGTGTAATCTCTACAGCATTATCTAACCAAGTTATTGTTTTCCAAACACCGATGGACTAGTGTCTTCCGAGATAACACTGAACCATTCATTCAGTTTGCAAATCGTATGAAAGCTTGCTTAAACTCATATATTTACATATTAATTTTTGACAGTTGAAATCAAGCTATGAGGAATGTTGTCACTGACGGTTGGTAAGTTTTGTTGATTAATCTCCTTATGAAGGAGATGGGAACTTCAGGAACCTTGTGAGCGTGTGATGTACGCTTGAGCACTGCCAGCACTCATGAGGTTACAATCTCTATCACAAACTTGACGACGTGTACTTTTGGGTGACCTTCGTAGGATAGAAAGCAGGAGATACTTTTTTACCATTGGGTTTTAAACCCATGGAATCACATACCCACCGAAGCCGTAACTGCCAAAACACTGCTGCAATTCATAATCCAGCTCGATAAATCATCAGGACAAATAGGGGACATTTGGTAGCCGCCGGCTTCCTGTCCTCGTCATGGCCATTATAATGATAGTAGCTTCTGAGAAATTCTGGAAATATGGGTCTGTTACGGCCTGTGTAATTCCTAGATTCGGGGATATAATTGTTCCTTTTGGAGAAAATGCAAATTTTGAATACGCAATACGTTAAAATCTTTGGGGGACGACCGCCGGTAAGACGAGCCTACGTTAAGGCCAGGTTGTAAAATTTATTAATACTTCTTTGGGGTCGGCTACTGCATGGACTAAATCACCTGGGTTCGTATCCTAGCCGGGAAGGATTGCCTGGGCGCCAATCCTTAACTGTAGCTTCTGTTGACCCAGCAGTGAATGGGTACCTTGTTGTTAAACGATTTGGCGGGTCGTGTTCCAGGGAACAATTAGGATTAAGGACCTGCCGGAAACGCTATGCTTGCTAGTGGCTGAACAAAAGTGTAAGAACTCTTCTATAAATAAATACATAAATAAATAAAATAACAATAGCCTGAGGTCGGAATGATCCACGTAAAACACATTATTGACAAGGAGCCAAAACCCCGCTAATAACCTACTCTAAACACAAAACTAATTACACACAAAATTATAATATAATAATAATATATATTTGATCAAAATAGTTTCTTATTTCACCACTGATGAAAATTTTGAAAGTTGGTTTTGGGGTCGACTGCAGCTTGGATGAGCGTAGCCTGAGGGTAAGTTGGGAATATTATCTGAATCAAGCAAATAATACGCGACTCACATTATTCCGAAACGAAAAATGGCAAAAATATAAATTACATTAATATGCACGTTTTGCAAGGAAACTGGTCCACTAAGCTCTTGCGTACATTATGAACCGGGGCAATTTGTTACTGCATATAATAATAATCAAAAACGCAGCCTACAATACCACACTGAGACCAGGAGGCCTAGTTGTTTACTCAAGCAGAGTGGTGGGTAGAGATTGATTGATAAAGATTAGGCCACCCAAGAGGTGTCACGGGCATGAATAGTCCGTAAGTGGGTAAAGCAACGGCCTCGCTTCTTGCTGGGTCGGCGTTCAATCCCCCTATAGCTCAAGTATATCCCAGCGGATTGTCCTTGAGTACCTTGAGAGTACTGTATAGTCATATGGCTTAGTATGTTAATGCTTAGTTGGCATTACCTTACCTAACCCTGCTTATGTGATCAAATTACTTTCTTATGAAATATAAAATTACAAAATTACACATTTGAGCGGAATCAGAATTTCATGTGAAATTAATATTATAATATTACGTCCAATAGTCTTAAAATTTATTGTTGTTGCCAAAAAAATATATTTTTCTAATATCTGCCTTGGTGAGCGTCCCAGCCCTACGCCATATGTACTTATTGACTGAAAAGACTAACAACTTCACTTTCAACGCTTGATACCATTTGCCCCAACCTCTATATCACTAAATATAACTTTGATATCGATACACACTTTCTTGAGAATAAATGGCCTGAACTTACCGGTGATGAGACGATATGGTCCAGAGTCTCGCCGCCATCATCAACTGTTGAACTCATCTTATGATGATCTTACTCCTTGAGGTGGCCGTTTATACCAGGTCTTTCCAGGACCAGCTCACGGTCACCTGTCACTCACAATATCTAATTCCTAGTGCACTGTAAACTGGGGTTTGCTTTCTGGTAATTAGTAAGAGGAGGAGGAGGAGTGGGGCCGCGGGGGACACTTGGGAGTCACTAAGTGGTTGCCCACTTGACCGTTGGTCCACCTGCCGCGCCACTCACTCACTTATCTTCCCGCCACATTAACATATCTCTAACACTATCTCCTTCCACTCATTTACTTTCCTGATAAGGAAATCATTTTTGTTTACCTTTATTGGAAACAAATATAAAAACGAGGCTTTTTCACTATTTCTCTTGACTTTGGAAACAGAAATAAAAATGTGCTTAATAGTGCGATGTTGAATTTCACGTTCACTGCTGAAGAATATTTGTATGGCTAAAGTTTCCCTATCTGTATTCGGTAGGAACTTTATCTTCTCCTTAGATTAGAAACCTACTTGATAAAGTCACGCCACAATTTTTATGTGGCCTACTACACCCGCTGTGTGTGTGTGTATGGGCACCCACGGCATGTGTTAAGTATATGAGCCTCACTTTGTGCACGGTACTCAGACTTACCCGTACTGTAATGTCTATGCACGGCAACAACTGCAATTTGTGTATGACAGCCACTGTGGTTTATGCTCGGCAGCTACTCTCATGTCAAGTACACAGTGGCACTGGCTGAGGTTGCACAGTGGCACTCACTGGCTGAGGTTGCACAGTGGCACTGGCTGAGGTTGCACAGTGGCACTCACTGGCTGAGGTTGCACAGTGGCACTGGCTGAGGTTGCACTCAAACATTCATTAACAAAACACTTTGTTAATGAATGAAGTGCATTAAGTGAAGCTGAAGGCTTCAATGAGACTAGTTTGGAACACTATGAATTTTATGCTATTTGTTCAGTAGTATATAGATAACAGAATAATAAATACTGTAATTGTTATCTATAATTATCCCCCATTGAATATAAAATTTAATGAATTTTGTTGGGGACAGGTCCTGGTTATGTATGTATACAGTATATGTATACTGTATATCAGTATAGGTCTTTCCCAAAGTCTACCTATTGATACTTCCCATGATGCAACCCCACAACAAACTAACTCCCCAGGTTACCTATTTACTGCTAGGTGACACGAGGCATTGGTGAAAGGGAATGTACCTATCAAGGTTCCAAACACTAAAATGGAACAACTCTTTTTCTTTTCTTTTTTTTTTTGGGGGGGGGTCAACCTGAACACCACCAGGTTGGCTTACTAGTTATATATAAAAAGCACAGAAAACCATCAGAAGCGGCTGAAGTTATGAAGGATGAAGATATGCTAGTTGGCTCCCAACCCCCATCACTCACTGAGCTGAATGTGAGCAGCTACCTCGCCCTCCAGCCACCACAATTCTTCAATTTCAGAAGGCTGCAGTACATCAAACTTTATTTTTATATTTGTGTTTGTTGTTTGGTTTTTACAATGTGCAAAGAAAAGTACAGTATTATATTTTTTCTCACAAATGGAGTAGAGGGAAAATCTTTCATCACAGAATGAGGGTTAAAATCTTTGTGAAGTACCATTTATAAGGATAATATAAAATGACAATATAAAATCCAGAAAGCATGGTGGTAAAATTCCAAAGGAATTTTAAAAAGGAAAAGGAAAAATAAAGTAAACAAAACTATAAGATTCTTTCTCTGTTGGTAAATATAACAAAAATTCTGATGTGTATTTCTAAAAAAATATATATGCTAGCCTTTTTTTATTTGCAAGCCATTTTTCAAAACACTGCATGTGTTTATAACCAGTACAACTTATATCTTATGATTTTTTTAGAAGATCCCTAAAACAGGTAAAAGAACAACACCTTATTATATGTTAGACATCCTCTTTATTATACATTTATAACACTCAACGCATCTCAACATTTATACATTACATCTTGCACGATTAAAAAGAAAATCTTCTGATTTTCTACAAATATAAACTTTATAAGTATTATACAGTCATATCTTGATTATCTAAAGTAGTGATTAACCATAGTATCAGATTTACAATGGCACCGAGCCTGCACTTGGAAGGGGGGCCCATAAATACTTAAAATGAAAAACATTAAGAGCACTCATTACAATAATTTTTTAATAATATATTTATAGAATAAATCCTAAAATTGCCTGGGTTTTAGTTTACTTGAAATTTGCATGACAAAAACCATTCTTATAACACCAAAATTAGAAAGGCACAAAGAGTGGGTATCTGTACATGAGGTGGCATGGTTATTTGACACAATTTACTTGCAAAATTATGTGAATACATAAATAAATGTGTTCAAAATAAAACGACAACAAAGCTTATCAATTAGAAAAATAAATTATGAGAGCTGCCAGTGAGCACATGACTGAGGGCAATGTTATCTATTCATGTTTTTACATATCTTTACCCTGTAGCTCATACATACTTGATCACTCTAATATGTAAATACTGTATTCCAAAATAGATATGTAAATAATGAAGATGACACTACATTCACTCGCTAAGTAATGCACAGACTTATTTAGTTATACCCTGTTACTAAAAAATATAATTTTACATATTGGTTATTAAATAATGTTGAGTATTTTACATACTGTATTTGTGATGGGGAAAGTGATGTGAGTACTTTTGTACTGTGAAGTACAGTATACAATATTGCATGTGTTTTGTCTGCACAGGGAATGAAAAGAAACCTGATTTTGAGAGGTCTGCACAATTTTTCTCTTATAAGTTCAATTACTAGTACTTTGCAGTAGCATATATTTACCCTACAAGAGGTTTTCCAGGAGTTTTGGTTTAGTTCATTTATTATGCACCCCATACCCATCTTATGGGCAGTAGTGGAAAGGGTTACAGAGGCACATAATGGGCTAAAGGACTAAGCCCCACAATTCATATAGCTAAGCAAGTTACAAAATTCAATGCACATCGTCACATCAGCAATGGGCTCAAGACTGACCACAAGTACAGTTTTTAATTTAAGCAACTCACATAAATATGGAGAGCTAGTGTCACAATTTATATGTTTATCCTACACACTGCCCCCCATGTAATGGGCAGCGATGAATTGGTTATAATCACTTAGATGCTACCTACAGTTAGCAAACTGGAGATATTTGGCCAAGATTTCTGGCAGCAAATCATTTTGAATGAAATATTTACATATCTCTTGAACATTTGTTATAGAATTGTCTCTGAATTCACGTATCTTTTCGTACTCCATCACATAGTGACGAAGGGTGTGTGAATAATTTTGTTGACACAGTTTACATTTGGTCAGGTCTACATCAGCAGATAATGAAAATTCCCAGAGATACTTGTAACCGAGTCTAAGCCGAGCAGTAGTAACATCTAAAAGTCTGCTGATTTTATTGGATGATCCATAAATGTGTGGCTCCTCTTGCATGATAGTATGATGATAAATAAAATTACTGGTGTCAATTTCACTTTGCCTCATATCTACAAGATTTTGTTGAAGTTCTTGGTGTACTATTGTTCTCAGACTGCTTATTGACAATTCAAGGTTATACTGTACTCAATTTCTTCTTTAAAGGCAGATTCTTTGGCTAACTCATCAGCTCTATCATGCATTCGGAGGCCAACATGAGATTGTGTCCACATGAAATGAACTCTGTTACTATCATTAATAATTTTGTTGTATTTGTGTCTAGCTTCAGACACGAGCATGTTACAGTTATGTCTTAAAGAGTTGAGAGCAATTAAGGATGATAAAGAATCACTTACAATTAATGTATCAATTTTGGAGACTTGTACACATTTCAGTGCAAGAAGCAAGGCAAATAGTTCAGTCTGAAGGGTAGAGGCCCAGTTGTTTAAACAGACACCCCACTGTACAGTATATTCTTTGTGTAAATTGAAGAACTAATGCACCATACATAGTTAATTAAATTGTATTCAAAAACCTTCTAAGCAATGGTATCTATTATCAGGCAGGGAATTACAGGATAGAACAGTTGGGTTCATTCTTGACTCCAAATCAGGAATTCATTAATTCTTTCATTGATACATATATAAATTCATACATTTCTTCCCTGATACATACACTCATTCAATGATGCATACAATCATTCATTGGTACATTCATACATTCATTGACACATACAATTGTCTAGACGTCCAAGATCAAGAGTCAGAGTGGCTCGGGCAATGTGTGAGTTGCTTACAGCACCCACACTAGCACTGACAGATAGGGCTGGGCCGCCACACAGTCAACTTGTACAGTGCATGAAACCAGTTACAATGTACATATTCAGTTTATTTCCACTTTTCCCTAAATTTTTCATCCAAATTAATCATTCTATAAGGAAAGAATATTTGTTGGATTTTTTTTTTGGCACATAGGCAGATGTATGTTAGTGGTAAATAAGGAAGGGAGACACCAAAACTGGAAATCTAGCAAAAACATGGAAGAGCTTAAGATCTTTGAAATATGATTTTTATGGAAAAACTAACTAATTTTGATGCTAAACATTTACAAAAATACATATGTGTGCTTTGTGAACATTAAAGAAACCATGAAACAAGATTGAAATCCTGTTTTATATAGGGCTGGTAAGAAAGTTGCCACTGAGGCACCTGTCTTCAGGTCCATTAAACTACCATGGCATTTTGTCATCATAATATCTGCACAAAGTTCACGAGAGTTTGTAGGGGAATCTAGTCTCTGAAAAATATTGAAATTTCACAGCTACAAATCACTTTTATTTTCAGATAACTATTCTTCAATATAATTATTTACATAGCCACTGAATGTAACAAGTGTACTTTATGTAATGGAATGGTGCTTATCCTTCCAAGAGCTGATGTTCATTACACACACTCAGCTCATGCTGGTTGGGTGGACATTGTTTGAACAACCAAGATTAATATATACAGAGATACCTCTGGAACCAATTACCTCAGATAATCAAGAATTAAATGTATAATGATTAGCTCTGAAAAAAAATTAAAACCAGTGTATAACTTTATCACAAAAGTAAATATTTCCATATATATATATACAGTGAGATCCTAATGAATATGCAGATATGAGAATCAACTACAACAGACCGTAACAAAGAATGTTTCATGAACAATAGTTTATTAACTACTAATAAAAATATGTTTTACTTAGGACTAATACACCATTTGCCACCAAATATCTACATATATTTACAAATCAAAAGACAAAGCAGAACAACCAAATAGATAATTAGTTTAATATTCATTTTGCAAATCTCATTCATACATTTACACCTTGCAACTCATATATAGCTAATGAACACAACTCTTGATGAGCATTTCTAACATAATGTGACAAACCAAACATTCAAAATACTTTCCAATATCACTTTAATGATTTATGCAAAGTTACTGAATATAAAAAATTACATCAGGTGTTTCCAAAATATAGTTGCTTCTAATGCAATACACAGTACAAATAATAAAATGACACCTGAAAATTTATTGAAGAGGAGAGCAGCGAGTATTGCAAGTACAACACCGTGTGAATCTCTTATGTACAAAAGTTGAACATTATAAGAGCAACACCAGATGCCTCTCTCACATGCACAGTTACACATTATGAATGTGACTCCCATGTCATCTCATGCATACACAGTTATGCACCACTAGTATATCACTGTATTTTTATGTACATAGTGCAACACCTTTTCGTATCTTTATATGCACAGATCTGCATCACAAATGCAAACTTTTACAGCTGCATAAACTTCATGTATAAAAAAAACTGCATTAATGAGTGTATAACTCTGTACATCTTATGTTTTGTTATAAATCACAAGTGCAGTACCATTTGTAACATGAACAGCTGTGTATAAGTGAACCACCATACTGTGTATCATCTATACACATATCACAAAAACAATCCTCTCACGGATATATCTCTTGCACACAGTTAATTTCTGACTTAAATTTGAGAGCATCAATATATTTTAATGAAAATCTAGGGAGTAGATGCAACAGCAAATTTCTTTTGTAAGAAAATAACATCTTCATCACTACTATTTCCCGCAAAGATCATTCTACATTCAAAATAAACAATCCAGATAAGCATAGTCTAATAGACAAGCGTTAATTTCTGAATACATGGATTCTTTGCTCGTAAAGAGCCACATGATAGCCTTCTGAGAGATAAAGGCACACGGAACATCACAGTTATAACAGCAGCAGCAACACGCTAGTAATAGTAGTCACAGGGAAGATACTACCTCCAGTAGCAAAGATTTTATATGCAAGAGGAATTTTATGCATTTCTTCCATAAATTTAGGTCTGATCCTACTGTGACCAAAGTACACTACCTCTTTTTAAAGTTTTTGTAGAGTGAGGGTAGATTACAGTATTTGTATTAAAAATTGTGTTGAAGCATAAGTGGACATTATGAACCTCCACTGATACTGACTGAAAGTGTTGGTGTATTATTTATCTGCCATATTTCCATTAGGAAACACTAAAATTAAATTGGCACTTTTAAACAAACACAAATATTTTCTAATAAAATTCTAGTATCCATTGGCATCTTTATCCAGATTACCCGAGAGCGTTGGATCTGGCCTCTTTCTCTCAAAGAATCCTAATTTCCACAAAATTAAAACAATAATTATAAGAACTAAGAGTCCAGCAAAGATTGAAACTAATATTACCCAAAGAGGCACTTCTTCAGGAGGAAGTTGATCAAGCAGGTCAGGATATGCTAAGGTCTCTGCTGAAGCCACATCGTCTGATTGATCTTGGTCTTCACGAATGTCCTTGGGAAGAATCAATGAGGCTTTGGATTTAATACTCACATAACTAACACGAGGGTAATCTTCAACCAATGTAGAGTTCCATAATCTAGACTTGATACGGATACTTGCCGATTGTTTGGCTCCCAAGTTGCGAATATTACAACGGAAAACAAAGCACTTTGCAGTTGGAATAGCACCATCACACCTCTGGAAAGAAAAGAGAAGACACGCATCTCGTGCTTTAAGAACTATTTCACAAAATATCACGTTGAGCTACTTATTTAGAAAGCAATAATTTTTGCCTTTAATTCTAATGAGTTTACCTCATCTTTGTATGTGGAGACATATGTTGTACCTAACAGCCAGAATGCACTACTTGGTGTAGTATGCAAGGTCTGAGTTACCTAACAAGCAGAGTTTTCCTGAAATTATACATTTTTCTAAAAAAAAAAAATTATGAAATGATAAGGCTTTCCATTATATTATATATTATTTTATTTGTTTAATTTGCATTAAAACTAATGTAACTATGACCAAACCTAACCTAGCCTTAACCTAACCTAGCCTTAACCTAACCTAGCCTAACCTAACCTAGCCTTAACCTAACCTAGCCTTAACCTAACCTAGCCTTAACCTAACCTAGCCTTAACCTAACCTAAAATTTCCTAGCCTAACCCAATCTATCATAACTAAGTCAGTTATTCATGTTCTTAAGATAATATAATATTATTAATTCAAATAAACCTATTTGATTTTTTTAAATAACAAAAATCACTCTGCCTGTTAAGCAAATTTGGTCTTGCATTCTCATAGCATTATATATAGAACTTATATACTTATATATATATAGATCAACTTATATATAGAATATATATTCTATATATTAGAATAGATAGAATATATATAGAAAATAGATAGAATATAGATAGAATATAGATAGAATATAGATAGATATATATTGTTATATATAGAATATATATTCTATATATTAATATTCTATAAATATATAAATTCTCAATAAATAAAATGGTAAAGGCAGTTTTAGCATGAAACCAAAATAAATATATTGCACTGTACTTACCAAGTTCACAACTTGCATTGTTTTGCCTGTTTGAGCATCAGTTACAGCCTGTGGTTTGATGATAAGTTCTTTTTCTCGTTTGATGCGCCTTAAGTCCCTTTTGTTTCTAATCTGCTGATCTTCATCTT